>JAWWEE010000040.1:72002122-72032143 GCA_035221455.1 Xenops minutus
GGCGCCCTCCCGGCCGCGCGCACACCTCCCGAAGTTGGGCACAACTGGTCACGCCCCCCCCCTCCCCGCCTTCCTCCTCCTCCTCCTCCTCCTCCTCCTCCTGCCGCCGGGGCTGGGGGCGGGCGGGGGCGGTGCGGCCGCGGTACCCGCATGTGTGTGTGGCGGGGCAGCCGCTGCTCCGCGCCCTGCCCAGGCAATGGCTCAGCCCTCGGGATCCCGGCGGACAGGAAGCTTTAAATTATTGTAATTGCCTCTCCGTGCGTGAGTGCCGAGCGGCGGCGGCCGCCGCGCCGATGGCGGGGATGCGCCGATGCCGGGGAGCGCGGGGGGCACCGCGCCGGCACCGCACCGGGAGGGGGGCACCGCGGCCAGCTCGGCGTGTCCCTGCCGGGCACCTTCCCCGAGCGGCAGGCTGGCTCTGCGCAGGGGGCTGCAGGCGCTGGGCTCGCTCCTTTCGGCTGCTTTCCCTTCGAAAAGAAAACGGGTCGGGGCGGGAGAAGCGAGCTCCCGGCGAGGGTGCGGAGCGCGGCCGCTCTCGTCCCCGCGGGTCCCCGGGCACGGGCGATGGGAGCGAGCGCTGCCTTCTCACAAAAGTTAGGGGACTTTATTCCAGCCCGACTGCGATCCTAGAATAACCGGAGCCGCTTGCCGGGAGGAACGTGATCGGCTTTTCCCAGGGGATGGCATGCTGCCTCAGCCCTGTACTTTGGTCAAGGGTAGAACCAATAGGGAGCTGTGGGATTTTGGGTAATAAGTGTGGGAATCTGCAAGAGGAGTAGGTCTAAGAGTGATTTGTTTTCTTACTGCTCATGAATAATGGCCTGGAGCTTTTTTTTTTTTTTTTTTTTTTAACCAGCAGGCCAACGAAATAGGCACGTGGGAGATTTGTAGGCGTTCGGCATCGCGATCATCATCAACAACAACAACAATACAGTAGGGACGTCCGGGGGGATGGTGTCAGATGAGAACTGTTTTCTCTGAGAGGCTGATATCACACGCTGGCACAGGTAGCTTTTGCTGTCGTTGCTAACACTTAACTCCTGTAAAAGGAAAGGCAGCAATATCCTAAAATTAGGGAGGAAACGTTTTTGGGGGCTTTTTTATTTGTTTTGCCTTTTTTTTTTTTTTTTAATAGAGCTGCATTTTGCTCCATCTCTGTCAAGGACTGGAATATTAACTTTAGTTCAGATTAGAAAAGGAAGTTTGACTCCAGCTGTAGAATTGTAGGATAATGTGTCCTGGCTTTCATCCTCCCAGTTTAAATGCAGCTAACTGTCTGCAGTCTTGCTGAAGTGAGCCACTCAGATTAAAAAACAACTTCATATAAATGAGGAGCTACTTAATACAAAGTTCTTCATCAAAATATTTTATCACCTGAAACTTGCCTGAGAACAGCTACTTGTATCTGCTGCTATTTATATATCCTCTTAATCCTTCCCAGCCCTGGAAATACATTATTGCATCAGAAGTTAAGTCTTTGTCCTGCAAAATATACTATTGACAGCTATTAAATTGGAATTGCAAAGGGAGGGGTTTTTTTAAATTTAGCTATAATATGTGGCCAGGTTAGAGCCAGCTTTGTTTTACGAGGTTTCTCCAGCTGAAGAGGGAGAGGCTGGCATGGATGTGTTGCATTTTGCAAATGGATAGCATGTCTATTCTGACAGGATTTGAACATGAAAACCCAATAAACACATGGTCATTATGCATGGAAATCTCACAGCAGAGCTTTCTGGTTGCACTTAGACTGTTTTGGTTGAGAGTTACACTAAAGGGAGCACAAGACTTGAAAGCTGCAAGTGGCTTGTGTAAACAGATGGACATTTGAGATGTATTGATGGTTTTGAGTTGATTCAGTTAACATGTGGGTGCACATGTATTTAATTTAGCCTAGTATAAGTTTCTGTAAGCAATGGAAGCTCACACATGCTTTTTAGGAAGAGAGTAAAAGCCTGTGAATTTTGTCTGTAGGTGTTGGAGCTCCAGCTGTAGAAGTTCTTAGGGACTGAGATCATCCTGATGTCGTGATCTTGTAGGACCAGGTGAGACTTAACAGAGGACTTACTGTTTCTCACTTATGTGCATAGGTAGCTTGTGGATGAATTTTGGAATGGTAAGGTACCCTTTTGAAGTCTCTGCTGAGAAAACGTGAAAGTGCTTAAACATACATCTTGCTGCACTCTTATCGTGCGTGCTGCTTGCCAGAACCAGTTAGGTTGAGCAATATCATTAAACTGTCAGATCTATTGTTTACAATGGGATAGTTCCTCAATGCTCAGGATGAAGAAACACAGCAGTTTTCTGTTACTCATCGTAAAAACGTACCGCCGTGTTCCAGGAAGGTTTGTAAGTGGCGTAGCTGTTGCTGCATAAAGCACGGGAGGAGATGGGGACTTGGCATCTCTGGCAGTGCCGCTGCACGGCAGCGTGTGTGCAGGAGCTTTGTTTCTGCCTGCAGTTCCTACTTACCCTCAGATAAAACACTCTGGGGTTGGCACATGGGTACACCAAAAAACCCCAACCAGATCATTTGTTGAAAAATAAGAATTCCAGCATCTAAGAGAAAGTAAATGAACAGTCCTTCTAAAAATACAGCACTATGCTAAAATATTGCCAAAGCACTGCTCTGACGCTGTTGTAAGCTGTCATATTTTTGACCATTATAAATAGATTAGTATTATTGTAAGGATTTTTTTCCTATTAGCAAAGAAGTTTGGGGTTTTTTCCCCCCTGTTTTCTGCATAAGAATCCTCATGTGTCCCCTGAACAGACAGAGCTGTGTGTGCATGGCAGGTGGTGGGAATGTTGCTCGTGAGGAAGTGGACTTCTGGGCCCTACACCTTGGGAATGGCCCTTCTCATGCCTTTTAAGTCTGCTGTTCTGTAAACTCCAAGTTTTTTATAGTAAGTTTTGCTTATATTCGTGTCTTCAAGACATTAGAGATGGTCCAGTTAATCACGATGTAGTTTGTAGTCAAGTTCAGACCCAGAATTTGGTTTAGACCGCATTTGAATTGGAGCCTGAAACAAGAAGTAGCTCCTCTTCTGTGACACTGAAGCACTGGGGACTTTGGGGAGTTTTGTTCCTTTTTCATGGTGTGCTCAGACCCAGTAAGGTAAATTTTGTTTCAGTTTTGTGACCAGATAGATTAGGAGAAACCTAATGTGTTTGGAAGCCAGATCTGTTTCCCTCTGGTGAATTTACTACCAGATAAGAACATTCAGGTTCAGATCAGAGCATTAGATTCTCATCCTGCTGCTGGTCATGCCCCACTTCCACCTTCTTTGGGCTTTGCATGGAGAGCAGAGGCTACAGGTAAAGTGGATTTCCAATGACTTATGTACAGTCTGTCAAAGCAGCTCGAGTCCACGTGCTGCAGAGTGTAAAATGATCACTTTGCAGTGCCTTTCCCCATGTCTCCAGCCCCTTCAAGCACGTGGTGAATGCACGGACACAGGCACGGTACATTCTGTGTACGTAAAGCGTGTTGTCTGAACAAGTTTTTGTTGCTTACAGAGCACTCCTCCTTTCTGGTTGCACAGCTTTCTAGGTGAGGAGACCACACGCTTCATGACAGCTTGAGGAGGGTCTCCTATAATATTTCTGACAGCTTTATTTTCTGTCTCCTCCAGCCTCTCTCTTTTCCTTTGAGCAGCAAGAGTAGACTGAAACGCAGGTAATACATAAGAGGATCCTTTAATATTGGCTATTTTCAGAGGCACAAAGGACAATTACTTTCTCTTCCTACTAACCTCCTGCTGACTTACTAGCTGCTTGGGAGGCTAGTGATTTTAAGAATGCCACTTTACCCAGTGCATCAAATACAGAGCAAATCTTTGCTCACCAAGATCCCAGTTCCTACATCCCGTGGTAACACCAAAAATTGAACTTGAGTGGCCCAGAGTGCCAGCTCCTACTGTGAAGACTCATACAACCATCAGCACTTTTTAGAGTTAAATTTGATCCATTGGCCCTGAGCAGTGCTGACAATTGCCAGCTAAAAGACCTTGCAGTGAATTGTCCTTTAACAGAAGTACTTTTTTTTCCCCTCCCATTTCGTGTTGTTTTTTAAAATAAAAAGAAAACCTGGTGACAAAGCTAAAGTGTATTCTGTGATTATTGTTTAAAGAAAAAGTATTTACCTATATTTCAAGGAAGTGAGTTGCCTGAAAATTGCAGGTCAAAACTGCAAAATCTCAAGGAAAAACCTCACACTATTTAAATTATGTATTTATGTGCTAGTGTTGGTCTTTTGAATAATTATAGTTAAAATAAATGGGAGAGTCTGTAGTCTGTACTGTATTTGTACTGTAGTGATCTGATGAAGGACACTGAACACTTACACCCATCTTTTTTGGTTTGTGAGCATGTTCTGAGAGAAACTGAGCAGGCTCAACTGGCCAATGCAATTTGATGACATAGTTTTATGGAAGAGGAGTTAATTAAACCACATGACTAAGAGGAGTGATTTCCATTGTTGTGTTCTGGTCCCTGCAAGGGTGGTCCAGGTTTTAGTAGAAGGTCTTGGGAAAGCTCAATTCTTGCTAGGCTTATATTTGCTACGTGTGGTACTTGCCTTTGCCAAAGGCTAGGGAGATGCTTTAGGCATAACTGGAATATTAGTAAAATGGTATTTAAGGTACTGCTCTTAGTGGCAGTGATGTTAATGTATTTAATTTAATTTAAACCTGGATTTTCAGCCCTGGCTTTTGGGTTAGGCAGTTAGAAGGTTGGCTGGTACAGCAAAGAGCTGATGGGATAGGGTGACGTTGCCTGCTCATAGCTGGGCTCCTCCTGCTCTGAGAAGTTGCTTTGCCCTTGTATTTTGAGGAGAGGTGGCAAAATTCAAGTAAGCTTAGTCTGCTGAGGTTTGAAACAGTGGTAAATATTTCTGTAGGGAGTAAGTGAATAAAACAGGTTTAAATTCAACTGAGTGTCATATTGTGGTTTGTAGCAGTCAGTCTAAAGATACATTTAATTAAACTGGTTCAATTTCTAAACTAGGATTATGGAGTCTACCTTTTACACTGCTATAAAATCCTTGTGTATGAGTAAGCTTTCAGTGTAATGAAAAAGGCTGGGGGACACAGTTGTAATCCTCAGCTAACCAATTAAATATTTACTTAATAAGGATCTAAAAGTTAATTTTACCATCCTTTTTTTTTTTTCTTTTAAATGAAAGCAAAATGCCTCTTACGTGGCAAAGTCAGTGCCTTTAGTCAGTGAATAGAAGAGTTGCTTTTCTTAGCTGGGAACACCATTTTAATGTCACAACTGACCTTCTAGCGGGAGATTAGTCCTAATAGACCAGGTTTATACTGAAAAAGATTCAGAAATCATTAGAGAAGAGCAGAAAATTAGAAAATGAATGGTTTTCGAGTTATTTTAGAGTCGACTGAGTAAAAACCAGATACTGACTTCTGTGTTAAAGAACTTTTCACAAAAACAGAGTAAATACCTTATCTGTAACAGTAATTAATCCCCCAAATCACACTCTGGTGGAGTCTCCACCACCAACTGGAAGGAGCCTGGGGACATTGAGGTTCCCAGGGAAAGGCAGCTGTTGTGGCTCTCCCTGTGCTGTCCTTTTGTGGCATCCAGTAACACACAACTGTCTTTTCAATGAAATGAGAGTGCTCCTTATGCCATGGCATTAAGGATCATACTACTCATGCTAGTATATAGACAAATGCATAAATAATAGCAAGAAATGCAATATATGTGTCAATTACACTTCTGTTTAATAATAAATTGAACACATCTGCTATGAAGGGTATGTAAAATATATAAGAAGCATATTCAGTCACAAAAAAGTGAAGGTGTTAATGCAAAATTCTGCTTTACGAATTCAAATCTGGAAGAAGAGCATGTTTAGTGGGAGATAGTGTGCTCTTTGCTGTGCTTCAGATTGATTTTATATCTGTAATTGTATGCAGGCAGCTGCCAGAAGCAGGACTTAGGATTCTGAGCAAACGAAATGATTTGTTCCGATTCCTGGGAACGCGAGTTTGTTTAGTGGCACCATGGTGCATTGAGTGTGTTGTGGTTGAGATTAACAAATGTAGGACAATTAATTAGTTCAGGTTTGGGAGTCATGCGTAGGATATTCGGTCTGTACGTGCACACGTGGGGTGAGCCTTTTGGTTCATGAGGAAACTTGTTGCTGAGATCGTTTTCGTGCCTCTTACCGACAGTCAGAAAAGACAGAGCTGGAGGAGAAATAGTGAAGTGCTTGTCACTTCTGTAAAATAGTTTCCAATTGAAACCTGAAATTATATATAATGAGGCATTCCTATAAACAGGGTTGCCGTAGGTAAGTAGCAGTTTGCACGGGATGATGGAAGTTTTGCGACTGTAGAGGAATAATATTAATTCTCAGGAGAGATTACAAATGAGTAAATGCTGATGAATATGTACAAATGTGTATGTGTGAATTTAGTGCTTCTGAAAGGCAATTGACAGTTCTAGAAACTGAAGGCCTCTCTGTGCCAGGAAAGTGCTGTGGAGGAAAGCAGAGCAGTAGAAATGTGGTGCCTCCCTGGTGCAGTGACCTGGGCTGTGTTCTGTGGCCAGGGTGAGGAGTGAGGTTGGATCTGCTCCACTTGGGACCCGCTGAGTACAACACTTGTGGATGTGATTCTCCAAGAGGGCGTCTCTTAGATTACCAACACATTTAAAATGGCGTGGTTGGGAACTTCATGTGGATGTGTACCTTCTCCCTCAGTTACAGAATGCCATTAGGCCTGAAGTTGTGTCAGGGGAGGTTTAGGTTAGATATTAGAGAACAGTTCTTCACTCAGGGGGTGTTTGGGCACTGGAACAGGCTCCTTAGAGAAGCGACTGCAGCACCAAGGCTGACGGAGCTCAAGAAGCATTTGGATGACACTCTCAGGCACATGGTGTGACTCTTGGGGGTGGTCCTGTGCAGGGCCAGGAGCTGGACTTGCTAATCCTAGTGGGTCCTTTGAACACAGCATATTCTGTGAGTCTGTGATCTTGCCTTAAATAAGACGTGATCTTTGAATGAGAGCAATATGTGTGTTTTATGAGGAGTAAAGGAGATGGGGAACTAAGGCAGTCTTGCACCTTCTACTATATGTCCTGCTGTTTTAAAAACTCATGCGTTGTGTTGCTACAGAAAGTGGCTCCTAGTGAGAAGTAACAAGATGCAATGGGGTAGGAAATGGAAAAACCAAGAGATTTTGATCCTTAAAGGTATATTGGAGGTAAAGGTGTGGGTACTGCGGTGTGAGCAGCAGCAGCAGCTACATCTCCAAGCACCTCTGCAATGCAGGCAACTACAGCATAAAGAAGTAGAAGTAAGAGGCAACAATGAGGAAAAAGGCTGTTAACACAACAGTATAAAGTTTTAAGAATGAAGGATTTTTTCTTCTTGCTTTGCTTAGTTTTAAATTCTCAGGGTTTATGTTTAAGAAAATGGAAAATATTTACTTGTATAACCATACAGCTTTCTAGAATTATTTTTATCTCAACACCTGAGTGTGATTTTTAGAGGTGTGATTTATGGCCCTTACTAAGAACAGTATTAGAGTGTAGGCTTAACTTTGAAACATGGCTTAGTTCATTTAAATTCAGCAAAAGGTGAGTATTTACACAAGTGCAGTGTTAGAAAAGTGAGATTTCAATGTAGCTAAAGTCCCACTTTTGGAGGTAGCACAGTTGACCTTCGGGGTGATTTAGATGCCTAAACCACTCTAACAAAAGGAAAAAAGAAAAATGTTCATTTCTTAAGTTTACCTGCATTGTTAAACACTGTTCTGAAAACTTCCAGGGACTGTGACAAGTGAATGCAAGAGGTGTCTTTGAGGAGCTCCAGCAACTGCAGGATTTACATGGATTCCAGTTTTAAGGAGTGATAGTGAGAGCATTTTAAATGGTTAATCACAGTAGCAGAGATTGGCTTCTCTAAGTCCTTGTGTGGTTTAGTTGTCTTCCATATCACTGGGAATGTTGGTCAGGTGGGACCTCAGGAAGCACCTGCACAGGCAGAACGAGAGCTAACAGCAGATAGGGACAGCCATGGTTTTGTCTAGTCGAGTCTTGAAAACCTTCATGGACAGAGCTGCCAAAACCTACCTGTGCAGTGTTTGGGTTGTTTTAGAGGGTTGTATTTTTCTTATTATATTTCGGTTTGTGTTATGTTGCTGTTAAGTACGCCTGTGTTAGCTTTGTGATGGTTTCTGGTCTTTTTTTCCAGGTTTGATACACTAGATCAATAATAGGAATATACGTAGGATCTTTGTGGAGCAGATCCTTCATGGCTCCCTCCATCAGTGGAGAGGAGGTTCCTGCAGAAAGTACCCATTAACAGTGAGAGAGACAACTCACAAGGTCACACTTGTGTGTGTGAGAGCAGAGTCTAAGGGACAGGAGGGAAGCATTATGGGCCTGGTTTTGTACCTGCTGCTGTCAGGGCAGGCTTTGCTATTTCTTTTAGTCTGTTGATGCTAAACCCCTGCAGTGGTGAGGCTGTGGAAGCTATAGCCACTTGAGCATGCATCCACATGGGATTTCCCAAACTGCAGAAAGAAGTTCAGCAGTCGGTGTTTAGTGGTGTTCGATGGGCTCAGGAACACAGCTGTTTCCAAATCCAGCTGTTTAAAAAATCCCCAAAAAAGTTCAAAAATATCTGACTGAAACATTGTGAGTTTTGCTATTATTTTCCTTCATTTAGTGGGACAAGGTTTTGCCCTCTCTTTGCTATTCAGAAAGTGTGGAGTCTTTTCAGTGTCTTAATAGGTTTTGGTTCAGCCCCTTGTACAATTTCTCATGTAGAGCTTTTGCTTCTTACAGCTCCAGCTCTGGAGAGCAGCGAGTGGGATGTTTCTGTGGAGCTATGGACTTTTTATTGACTGAAACATGGGGTTTAAAGAAAATCAGGATGTGTATGGGGAGCAAAATGAAAGTGTATTGTTTTATATAAAGTGTCACCTGTAATGCGCTTTTAAATAAACCCCTGTATGGCCATGTATGGGGGTTTTTCACTTGAAAGACACTATCTCCTTCTTCTAAACATTTGCACAGCAAAGTAATGCGTTATTGCATTTTCATAAATAATTGAAAAGCAACTTAAAAGAAAGTAGGCCAACAGAAAAAAAAGTGTCAGTTTCAAATTTGAGAGAAGAAAAATATGTTTGCTTCTTGGTAGCAAGTCAGTTAAATGTTATTAAATCCCATTCTCCCACCCTGACATGACCAAAGACAAATCTGACAATTGACAGTTTCATTTTAAAAAGAGAGGAATGGGGGAAAAGGTTTTGGAATGCTGAGTTTGGTTTGGTTTGTTTCTACCTTTTTTTTTTTTTTTAATTCTTCCTCCCCACCCCCCCTTGGTAGGAAAGAAATTGTGACCCTTTATCAGTTTGCTCGTGACTGAGGAGCAAGTCTCTGGAGGTCTGTGTGTTGGCTTTTCAGCGCCGTTTTCCGTGCTGGGCTGTAATAATGCAAGTTATTTTAGAACTGTGCATACGTTAGTGTTCTGGCGCAGCATGATACAATAATGTGTGAAAAAGCATAAGATCACACCTTGGTGAAACTTGCAGATTTCCTGCATAATCCGACAGTGAGCTCTTGTCAGGTTTTGACTATATGTAAAGTGAGAATAAAGTTTCCAGAAGCAAAGCACAAGCCTTGGATGCATTTTGAATGGCTGTGCAGGGATTTTGGCCCTGACGTGTTTCCCAATGTGCCTGACTTTGAGCACTCAAGTCCCACGGTAGCCAGCGGGTCTCCTTCAGTGCTCAAAATCTGGCAAATGCTTTGAGCCCATCACTGAATTGTAGCTTTATTTTTGCTGGTGCTGGGGAAGATCAAAGAGGCAGTGTAAATAATTCCTTGAAAAACAATGGGTGACATGAGCAGTTTTCATGTCTTGATGGCAGAACCAGGTGCTGTCTGTGGGAATGGGTTATGGCCATGGGTCTCTTCATGGGGCTGCAGGCACGATGGTCTGAGCTGGCTTGGCCAGGAGAAGATGTGCATGTGGGACATGAGAACGTAGTTTCTAATGTCAGTGCAGGATGAGGATCAGCAGAGGCTGTGCCTGGGCTCTGGCTGTGGTTTTGTGCAGTACCAGAAGTCAGAGGGAATTGCTGGGTGAGGTTCTTCCATCAGGCAGGAGGCCTGACCTGTGAGTCCTGGCAGTCCTTTTGCAGCCTGGGGATCAATAGATCAGTGATTGGTGGTGTTAATGTGTTGCTTAGTGTGCTTTAAGATTATTGCTGCTCAAAGGGTAGACCCCAGTGATGGTAAGCTTCATGCAACTGATCTGTCCTCCAGAGCAAGAAATGTGTCTTCTCTCCTGCTTTCCTCCCAGCTTTACTCCATCTCCTTTTATTTTTTATCACCAGTGTGGCTGTATTTCAAGTCCCTGCCCACCATTTCCAAAATGTGTGATACATTTGGTAAGGATTTGGAATTTGGGATGCTTCGATATAACTTTGTGTAGGTTTTATAGAAACACCTGACGTGTATGTTTAGTTCCTAAACACCTTCTGTGCTTGATTTATCCTCACAGGTTGTCAAGGTATTCAGATGACCTGAAACTGAGGAAGTGAGAGGGAGCTCAGCTGGCAAAAGTCTGACATTGAGTCTGACTGCGGCTCAAATTTGTTTTGCAGAGTTGAGCCCAGGCTGCGTAGGCGGTGAAGAAAGCCTTCTTCACTTCACCATTGTATCCAAAAAGCTTTGAGCAGCATCATTTCTTTGCAGGTGATGAATAACCTAGTTAGCTCACATTGTTTCAAGCCAGTGACAGTTCTCCTCTGAGAAGGCATGGTGGTTATTTGTAAGAATAGGTTCATGTTCAGGCTCAGTGATGGAGATGTTCTGGTGGTTCGCTGGTAGGTCTTCTGAGTCAGAGAAGCCACACCATCAGCCATCTGACAGGGACCACCATGCACTAGTTCCTTCTTTACATTAGACACTGCTGTTTAACATGGCTTGGCAGCTTGGCTTCTAGTGAGGCAACAACTTTTATCCTCATTGGCTATTTTTAAGGTCCTGTGGCAATTGTGGTCACCAGAAGCAGGCAGATCTTGAGACTGAATATGTGGAGGATGTTTATAAAGTGGTGTCTTTTTCTCATGTTGCAGAATTTCCTTTCCCTTTGGCATTCCTGACTAGTGTCTCTTAGGGCATAAGGCCTCTCTTGGGAGGTGTCTTGCACAGGTTGAAGGAGGGCTTTCTGGGCAGAACACAGAGTCATGTTGTTGACACAGCCCAGTGTACATCACTGTTTGAATTATTACTGTTTTATGTATCTCTGTTTGTAAGAACAGCATGTTGATGACTGCTTGTTAAAACTGTGTCTTTTAGTGCCTCGTTTTCTTTCCGAAAAAGAAAGAAAGCTACATTCTTTCACAGAAAAACACAGAATTACACTGGAGCAAGTACTAGGGCTGTGTTCATACGTGATCGAATTCTGGAAGATTAGGGCACGGTGTATAAATTGCCTTCCTGTTCGTTGGGTTAGCAGCTGTCAAATAAGTGATTACAGGCGTTGGCATAGCTCTTCTTTCCATAATCGCTGTGAAACAGGGATGGAAATGTAACAGATGCCATTTAATATGGACCAGCACCTAGGTTCTCTTTCTGGGTCTGGCTCTTTTTGCCTCGTGGCCAAAATTTCTTAGCATCTTTTTGCTTGAATTCCCCACTACTTATAAATGGAGATAACAGTACTCACTCACTGTGCAGGAGATTTCTGAGGCTGTTTGTTACGTTGTTTGAGATCTTGTGATGAACATTATGAAGTGCATGCAATAGCATTAATGATAAGATTAAATAAAAGCATTCTGTTGTGACTGAGAAAAACTATTGCTCCTAGATGAGTTTTGCTTTGCCGGGTAGTGTTAACCTTTAGCAGGAAGTAGTTTGGTCCAAGATTGTGTTGGGGTGTCATTTCCTGGGATTTTTTTAATTTGTTAACTGACAAGGCTTTTTGATACCAGGCACTACACTTGAAGTCCTGTTGAAGAGCAAATGAAGTGTTGTGATGCTATTTTTTGCTGCATAGGAGTCTATGGTGACTCATTTAGAATTCGTAATGCCTGTGACAGATTAAAAAAAATGAAATCAGTTACTCCCAGTGAGACGGATACACTCAGCCAGACCCTATTTGAGAATTATTTGCAGCACTGTTAAGACCAAAGTACACATCTTCCCCCTCCCCCCTGAAGGAATCCAGCTTATCATGAAATGTTTATCAGAGCCATATAAACATTTCTCGACTGCTGAATTTTGAAGGGAAATTCTTTTGGTCTAACATATGTATTGCAAGCAAAACTCTTCACAGATTTTTTAAAAATACATAATTAGCTTGGTTGCAGCCCTACTTATTACCAAGCATGCCAGCATCTGGCAAGGGTACGGTGATCTGGGAATTCACTGCTTGAAGCCTTGGAACAAAGTGTTCTGATCCGACCCCAGGCAGCGAGTCCAGGACTTGAACTGGAATCTTCAGGAGCAGAGAAGTCTTAAGTGTCTGGAAAATTGGCCTGTTGAGTCACCACACAGGCACTAAAACAAAACTAATTTTAAGCAGGTCAGAGTTCAGTGATTCCCTCTGGAATCTAATTTTTTTCCCTTAAAAAAAAAGAAGTCTTATGTTTTAAGTGAATAGGGTCAAAGTTGATGCACTGCTACAATTTTTGAATGCTTTCCCTTAAGAACAGCCACCCAGGCTAGGATTAGCATGAAGGGCTGCTAGGCTGGCACTTCAGTGTCTGGGTTAAAAATATTTTAAAGCAGTAAATGCAGTCAGAACGGAGAGAGAGAGCCCTGGGAGCCTTCCTATTCAAAAATGTGCGAGCTAAGGGCAGCAACTGCAATGTAATTTAGGGCAGTATATGCTTCATAGCTTTGGAGAATATTGCCTCTTGTTAATGTTGCATTGGAGGACAGTGGGATAGTAGTAATTTTAGAAAGGTGGTATTCCTTTTTGTTTTACATTGGAAACTTCAGAATAAATAAAAAGAAGCATCATTTGAGGAGGAAATATAAGTGCCGAAACCCAGCAATGAATCCACCTCTGAGCAGGCTATAGAAACGACAGGGGAGAGAGAGTATAGAAACATTTTCGTGGGAATGCAGCTGCAAAAGGAACTTAGCAGACAAAGGCAAAATCAGGTACGTACTTTAAAAGGCATGTGGGCAAACTTTTGTCTGAGAGCCCAGCGAGGAGCCTGCTCACACTAAATTACAGAATGTTTGGGGCGATCAAATGACAGAAAGCTTGTATTGCTTTTCCATTGCTGAAGAAGAGGGACTGTCTATAAGCAGGGATGATTCAAGTAGCTGTTTAAAAACAACTGCGAGAGTGAGGGAGATTTTTCGTTCCCATCCCTTTATTAAGACGATTTCCTTCTTTTTCCCTTTGGGTCTTGCAGAGTTCCCTTTACATTTGCAAGTGAAAAGGATGGGGTCTGGGCTACCTAGGGAAGCTTGAATCTGAACTCTCTTTGTGTCAGGCATTGTGAGCTTGGTGATCTCTGTTTATCTCTTAGGAAATAGTCCTGCTTGCACAACAGGGCAAATGCAATGTGCAGATGTCAGAGCTGCTAGAGCGGAGAGGGCTGTCTAGGAAAAGCAATGCCAAACCTAATGGCTAGAGTGGAAAAGTAGCAGCTAGGACTTCAGGCTTTGCTTCCTCCCTGTGCCTTTCCATGGCTGTAGGCAGATCTCTAGGCCAAACAGAAAGCTCCTTATTCTTGGTAGTGAGTTGCAGCTCCTGCAAACTGTACTGCTGATAGGAGTGTGTTGTTAGGAATGGTTACCCGCATCTGGGTGGAAAGATCTGTGCTTTGGTCATCGGTGCAATAGTCAGAATGGTCTGAGAAATAATACTTATTCCACAGGACTTCCCCTTCAATCTGCAGTAGTCATTGGGTATGTGGCTTTGGGAGTGAAGGAGATAAAAAACTTGAATTTATTAAGACAACCTCAGTCTGCCTTGCTACTATGTGAAGTTATTGGGATGTTTCTCCTTTGTATTCCCGCAGGTATACAATGCATGGGGGTTTGAATGGGAGGATGTGTGAAGCCCTGAGATCCAATTTGTCTTCCAGGTTACAGCAAGGCTCCATTTTTCCTAAGCTTAACAAGTAGCAACCATAGTTTACTAAAATATTTATTTATATTTAGTGAAAACTTACTGACACACAGTTGCTTTTGTGTTTAAGATCACAGTTTATAGCCCTTTGAAGTCTGCGTGTCTGAAGGCAAAAGATGTGCTTAGGATAAGCTGAACTTGAATTAATCGTGTAGGCAGGTAACAGATTGAATTTGTGGTGTGGCTCATTTTGCTAAGGGAGTAAGTCAAGCAATGAGTAATGCTGCACCAACTTGTATCACAACAGGAGGTGGTGTAGCTTTAGTGCAAGGTGCTGTGGTTCACTGAATTCCATTTATTGACCAGTTCTCCAAACTTCAGGGATTATGGTGGTTCTGAAGAAAAGAAGTTAATTTATGATATTTTTTTTTAGCTTTTTGATTTGTAATTGTGAAACTCGAACAAATCACACAGATTTCCAGCCCTGATATTTTAATCTGCAGTGATTTCAAACTCTAAAACTGCAAACTGTTTATAGGTTTGGATTTCTATTTTGCTTTTTGAATGATGTATATCTTTTCACGAGTATGTGACCCAGTGGAAACTTTGCAATAAGGAAGAATTTTAGGGAGCTAAGAGGCAGAATGTGTTTTGGGTAGCTCCTGAGCATAGTACTGATTTTGTTTGTTTGATCTCTGCATTAGTAATTCCACAGTTGTCCTTATATCCAGCCCCTTTTAAATCTTCTCTTAGCGCAAGGGAGTTGCAACATGTGCATGCTGTGCTGATCCTTTTTGTTTAACTGGCAATGCCTTTGCTCTCAAACTAGCTATCAGAATATGATGGGTCAACAGGATCGTTCTCTTTGTCACGAAGCACACCTGAAATATCTGCTTAGGTAGTGCCTCTGATTTCTCAGCAAATATTCAGCCCAGTGGGGAGCTGCAGAACTCACCTCCATCTCCCAAGGGTTAACAGTAACCTATAATAATAATCTTGTGGCACAAAAATGCTTCTTTTTATGCATTACCTATTTCCAGAGGCCTAATTTAGGTTTTGTATCAAAATGGATATCACAAACGCTTGAGCTTCCTGCTGGGAATGAAAGTGCTACCGAGAGACTTCGCTCTCTGTTATTCTCGTGGTGTCCGGGAGGGGTGAGGAGGCAAGGAAACAATTGCTGATATCTGTAGCAGTAAGTATAAATAGTAGCAGGATGGGGTTGCAGAGGTAAAATAGTTTGAAAGCATTGTTCCTGTGAAAGCCTGACCTTTGCTCTTGGTTAGAATATATATATATGTGTGTGTAGAAATATATGTGTTTTCATATAGGGGGCAAATTAACATATCGACATGGGAAAAGTTGGGTTTATTTTGCAAGTGCAGAAAAATTTCACCAGTCACCGAAAGAAAAGAATATTGTCACAGAGTAAAGTGAGATGGTGTGTTCATGCTCACATACACAGGCAGCTATGCTCAAGTGTGCTGTGTGATGAGCACACGTGTGTCCCTGCTCTCTCTGTGCACATCTCGTGCCAGATTCTGCTGTAGATCCAGTGGAACTGTTTCCATCAGTTACTTTCCTCAAGGATCTGGCTGTTAAATGTTTTTACATACAAAAAAATCATGTTTGGATTTTTTGTTGTTGTTGTTGTAAGGAGTTGAAAAAAGGAAAACAAAAGCTGGATTTAAAATTTTACTTTGAGGTCAGAAATGCTTACTGAACACTCAGATAGTTTCTTCCTCCCTGGTATTGATTTTCCATTGGAAGCAGATGTGGAATAAGAAGGAAGACTTTAACAAAACCTACAAAATACTTGTGTTTCTGTATTTTCTGGCAGTTGTTATTTTTTCCTACTCTTTTGTGCAAAACTTCATTGTATTGAATTTGTCCCAAACCCATCCTCCTCCTCCTCCTCCTCCTCCTCCTGCTCTTTCCTCTCAGCCTGCCTCCTTCTCCTCTCCCTGATCCCTGCTTTGGGCAGAAGGGCAGTTCCTGTTGGGGGGCACATCCTCTTTGCTCTGCAAGGAAGGTGTTCCCAGGGTTCCTATTGATCTAGCCTGGCAGGTGCTGAAATGTGGATGGGGTGAGAAGTGCCTGGCATGCCAGCTCCAGGAAGTTCAGACATCTGAGTTCTAACTGGGCACAGTGGTGGGTTCTGGTGGGGAGACAGTGAGAGTCCTGCCCTGTCTCTGGTGCAGGTCTGCCTCGGTGTGCTGGCCATCCAGACTGGATGTATGGTGAGTACTTGGAGGTGCATGAATGTGTGTGGGTACTGCCTCAAGTGCCATGGGAATAGAGAGGGCAGAGCCAGGTTGGGCCTGGTGGGTTTTATTCTATCGGTTTCAGCCCTGCATATGTAGGGTGGTATTGGCTTTGGCCCGCAGTCACCTGGCTGAGCATGAAAGTGGTCCTTGAGCAGACCGGCATTCCCAATCCCAAGTGTGGTGGATGAGTGTGTGGCAAAGAGCATGGAGAGCATGAGCTCTGCTGCTGAAGTGCTCTGGTGTGCTGGGTGAGTCTCTTGACCTTTTGTTCCTCGGTTTTCTTGTATTTAAGGACGTACAGACTTGCCATCGCACATGGGTGTTGCAAGAATTAATTAATTACCATTTGTACCGATTTGAAGACTTACAACCCTGAATAAGCGAGAACTTAATCAGTTATTTTTCTTCATATTTATGCTATAGGAAAAATCTACTCATTTATTTCCAAGCACATGACACACACAAACTATCTTCACACTTCTGAGTGAAGCTGGGGCTTGATGCCAAAGCCTTTTTTTTCCCTGGAGAATATGGTATACTCGTACACTCAGATCGAATGGTACAACCTTACGGTTTCACTCGGGAGGTGGAGATTTTTTTCTTACTGTGTTTTTGTACTTAGGAGCTGTAAATACCAGGCACTTCTCCAGTCAGGCTCTTTGTCCTCACGACTGCACCCATTGCCAATGTCCTTTAGCATGTGAACTTGCTTCTTTGGAGCAGCTCTGACTAGTGAACTGGATGTCTTTTTTCCCCATATGTTCTGCCATCTCCTTCTACATTAATTATTGCACTTAAAGATTCTGGGAGCTAGGGAAGGAGAATGGGGAAAAAATATAATAGGTTTGCTTATCAGCTTTTATCCTCCTTTCCTTTGTGTGAGGAGAAGCCCTTTAGTGTTTCGATGTGGGAAGGAGATGTAACTCATGTCCCACACCTGATGCCCTACAGAAAGGCCATACGGTGCCCTGGTTTAATGGGGAACATCGAGGCACAATGGTGTGAAGGAAGTCAGAGTTCGTGGCTGTCTCTGCAGTTGTCCTCATAAGGGAGTTAAATTAGAGCTAAGGGTTTTTTCTTTTGTGTTTTAATTTCCTTTGTTTTAAGAAAGTATTTTTTAAATGAAGTGGGGGAGGAGAGTAATACACCACTGACATGCTTTGGGATCTAAGGCTCCTGTGGACCCCATAGGATGTCAATGGACTCATTAAGATTTAGCCAAGTTTTATGCATTATTCATAATATACATTCACAGCATGCACCCTAAAGACTGTCTCCTGTGAATGCTTAGTCAGAATCATTTGCATTCTGTATTATGGATCCATAATATAGAATACATTTAGCTACGTTTTGGGTATTATCCTTTACACATATTTCCAGCCTTTACTGTTCTGGCATATGCAGCAAATGTGTTTAAACAATAGCATGCAGTTATGTTTTGTTGCTCCATAAAAAAACTAATGCATAATAAGGACCCCGATGAAAATTAATTATTGCATAAGAGCAATGGACAGGCTTTTTCCTCTTTGCAACTTTAGTGACATTTTAAATTTACTTTTCTAACATGTCTAAGAACTGTTTTAAGTTCTGGGCTGATATTTTGTGAATTTTGTGTTTCAAATACACACAAAAATCATTTTTGATGTGGAAGGTTGGCAGGTGATGAAACATCAAATTGAAGCTTAGATGCTTAATAATCATAAGAGTCTTTTGCTGTAAGTTTACTCTAATCCTACGAACATTATTTCTGCTGTACATGACAAGACGAAAGAATCAACAAAACACCACATCAGAAAATTAATTCTCTTCCTGTCATCTGAAGCACTGGAGCTTCTCTGTTTTCTTTTTCTCAGCTGCCAGTACATCATGGTGATGGGTCTGATCTCAGCTTTGCCACTGATCCGCAGAGTGGCCAAGACATGTTCCTTAGTACAACTCTGCCTTAGTTTCCCCATGGGAAATGGTGCTCCTTAAAATCCTCTCTAGTAGCTGTCTGTTCAGATTTACTCCTTCAGCACCCTGCCACTGCCAATAGAGAACATTCCTGTGGGAAATAGTGATTTTGCTGGAAAGTGGGATTTCTTTTGGGGCCAAATTGTAGTAGAGGGAAGACAGGGAAGTATGAGGATTATCTTCCTTGTGCAGAATTGGTTAAGGGATGGTTTTTATGAAGTGTCTTCCATTTTGGGGACCATGAAAATAGTTCCAGTTGCCAGTCCCTCTGCGAGAAAACAACAGATAGGCTGAATCCAGATTCTTGTGGCATCTTTTGCAGAACCACTTCCTTTGGGGAACAGCCCCTGTATATGTTCGGGAAAACATGGGGAATGTCAGCTTTTCATCCATTTTCTTGTCCAGGGAAGGGCTACAAGGTTGTGCAGGTGACAAAAGAGCTGTTGGGAAGGTGATGTCCTTGTCTCAGGAGCCTGGCTCATGGTGGGCAGCAGTGTTTCCTTGAGCCTCAATATACACTGTATGCACAAAGGCTATCAAGTGACTTACTACGTCAAGTTCTTTGCAAATGTTGTAATACTTGATTATAAGCCAGGGCTTATCAAAACACTTAAAATAAAAAAAAATAAATCTTGATATCACATAAGATTGAAATGTTTTTTTTCCCATCAGACTTAACAAAGGAGAATGTTTTGGCAAAGTTGAGTCAGGAGGCAAATAGTCAGTATAAATTTAGTTGAAAATCTTAAGGATTATTTATATTTACTCTTTTTCTACTAGATCTTCCAGTTTACCTTTAAGCAGCATTCATACATATATGCCCTGAGGATACAGTAGAGGGTTAGGAAGGATTTTGCTGTGGCCTAAGCAAAGCAGAAACCTTATATTGTTTGGTCCAGAACTGTCTCTTGAGCTCTCAGTAGCATAACATCTAAAATATAAGCATTTTATTGGCTTTCTGTTCAAAAGAGATGACCAGTTTTTCATGAGAATTTTTCACAAGTAAATTGAGAATTGTAAATTTGCAAATATTTTTGCAGCATGCCTTTGGTGTTAATTGTCCTTTTTGCTTACATATTGATCGACAGTTCATTATTTTTAAGCCTAATGCATAGAAGAGAAATACTTATTTTTTTTCCCTGTCTGTGAGATGTAGTGCAGTGGAGTTATGTATGTGTAGTGTAGTCATAGCCTACATAGAGTGTAGCATTGTGAAGTAAGAGTAATCATTGTAGAGACAATATTAGTTTCGAGAGCAAATGTTAACAATGTGTTGCCTGGTGGCTTTATGTCCAGTGGAGCAAAGCTACCTTTCCATCTTAGCTGTTGCATATGTGGGACAGGGGGCAGGAAAGAATGAGTTTCTCCTGAGCTCTGTGGGGAAAGTTTTTCTTGCTATCTCCCTTGAATCCTGAACTTTCCCTCCATGTCCTCTCCTAGTCCCTCTCTTCCCTAGCTCTTGTTGCAGCCCTGGCACTACTCTGCTGTACCTTTTCCTCCCTGAAAGGTCCAGCATGAGACCCAAATTAATCTGTGCATCAAAGATTATTAGCTTGGTCTCTGCTGTGTGCTTATGACATGCTGTTGGTCCCTTTCACTAGTTGGACATCAACATTGGGACCAGTGAGAACAGATTTTTGCTTTTACAAATCAACAGAACAGGAACATAAACAACGCTCAAAAAATCAAGACGTCAAAATACCACTGTCAGATTCATGAATATGCTATATATAAGCCTAACTTCTGAGATTTTCTTCTATTCTCATGAATAGCATTTACATTTGAGTGAATGCAAATTCATTTCCACTTTTGATGCTCTGGAAGCTGCTTCTGGAAAGTGAGTAGAATGTGCCCTTTAGTCCATCCCAGTTCAGGCCCCAGTGCTGCTTGTACAACCCTGGGATTTCCAGAGCATTTGGCAGTTCTGCTCCATATGTTTTTCTTTTCAGCAATCTAAATTCATGTTGTAAAATTTGCAGTGGTGCAATGAGCATGGGTTTTGTTAGTGTTATTAGGCTTGTGATGTGGAAAATAAAGAACTTGCTTCCTACTGTTTAGTGAAATTTCTAGGAAGTTCCTAACAGTTTTATTTAATACTTGCAATAGGTAGCTTCATCTTTCTAAATGATTTCAAACAGGCTTTCTTCCATGAACAGCTGTTTAAATAGGAACTAGGGTACATAGAAAATGAGCATTGTACATTAGCTGGACTCACAAGGGATGGTAAGAGAAGGAGAGTTTTCTTTTCCTGTACTAATTTCTGTACCTCCATGTAGCATCTGGCCTAAAAGAGCACCTGTATACCAGGTTTTAATTCAAGACTTCTCAGGTACTGTGCTGCCATTATTTAGTTACACTATAGAAGCAGTGGTTTGAATGGGTGGATTTTAAAGGGTTTCACTGAGTTACCTACTGTATTTTTAACCTGTCTTATATGGAGTTTTACCTCTGATTCAGTTCATCAGAGGAAATCCAGACTTTGCAGTTAGCTGATACTGTTGTACACTTTGTTCTCTTGGTGTTCTCCCTGTCCTTTGTCCAAAATCATCTGCATAGTATTTCTGTCCATCCCTAGTGTTAAAAGGTCTACTGTCAGAACCCTCATGCATCATAGGGTTTTAGAAGTAATAGATTCTGATTTCCTTTTTATTAGCCCTGGTTCTCAGCCTTTATAGTTCAGGGTCTTTAACTTTCAACTGTAAAATTCAGCACTTTAAAAAAAGAAACAGAGATTTTCATATGATCACAAGCTTGGAGGCTTTAAGGAAAGCACCAGGTATTCCAAGACAATAAGAAAAGTTCATGGGTGTTTGAACCCTGGAACTTCCTGGAATACACGATTAAAACGGTCCACAAAGACTCTCAGGTTGTGTGTTCCTCCCACACAGAAGACCTTTCACCTTGTGGTGCTTCATGGGGTGCATAATATCCAAAGGAAAGAAAGGAGACTATACCTCTCATATCCCTGTTCTCCATACAGTAGTTGGGAGCAGAGGGATGCTGACAACAGTGAACTGCATTTAGTGAAGATAAGTCAAGTCTTCTTTCTGCTTAGCTAATTTATCTGAAGAATAATTTTTACAAAATTTTAATTGAACTAAATTCCCCGAAATACAATTGAAGGAGAGGTGCAAATTCACACTGATTTCTGTACTGAAAAGTACAGAAAGTTTGACAGACTCTGAAGACCTGTGCCTTTGAAAGGAGTATTCTCATCAGTGCTCTAAATCTGCCCCTTTCCACTGCCCTTTGCTTGTATCCTCAGGAGGGCAGAGAGCAGATGCTTCTCTCCTGCTTCCTGTCTCCTTCCTCACCAGAGCCACAGAAATCAGCTGTGCTCAGCCAGCAGGACTCTTCACCTCCCAGTGTTGTCTATATTCTGGGTTTTGTTACTTAAATACTCAGGTCTCTGCTGTGAGTCTACTCAGAAATGGTTTTCTCTGCTGTTTTTCTGTAATGTTTTCTGTGCGCATACAAATATCTTCCAGGAATGGCACCAAAATTCCCCCAACCCTTTTCTGGTGATTGCTAGTAAAGCTTTAAGTCATGTTGGGGCTTGGAGTCCTTGCCAGGCTGTTCCTTCAGCTCTGTTACATCTCATCCTCAGAGAGTTAGCAGGAGGTACAGTAGCCTGCCTGGTCAGCTTAAAAACCTCAACTTGTTACTCACCATTTTCTCACTTTCGCCAGTTTTACAGCAGGGGCACTGCCCTGATCTTACTGATTTGTTTTAATTCTGAGACCATTTTGTAGTGATGGATGGAAAAGCAAAGAGGAGTTTAGAGCTGCATTCATTCATCTCTGTTATTTTAAAACTAAATCCCAGTGATAAATATTATTTTTATATTACTGCTGATTAAAATGTACAAGAAAAAGACTCCTGTTTTGAAGATCAGACTTCTTTGCTGAGTAGAAGGCATGACAGCCCTGTTGAAAAGAGTAAATGCTGAAGAGCCTGATAGGTATGTCCATTTTAAATGTGTGCCATGTGTGCTGAGGGTGACTTGGTTCACACAGAATATTTGCAGTCAAGTCAAAAATAGAACTCATAACTTGCATGCTTGTGCTTCCTCAGTCCAATCCCTTCAGAAACAAATCTTCACGTTACTTAAAAAGAACAGAACTGAAGCATGACCTCTGGAGTTTGCACTGATTGCCTGTTGATGTAGAGTGAGAGCGGGGTGAAAAGCAAGGGACAAAAATTGGTACAATATACTGTGAGGCTTAGGCAGATGTTGTGAGTGCTGTACCTGCCCTGCTTTGTAGTACTTTGGTCTTCATGGGTGTTAGTCTGGCATCTCCTTTAAATACTGGATTAATGCAAATATTTCAAAACTAGTGCTAGTACAGTGATTATGTATGACTGTTTCACTGGGACAAGGTATTATATGTAGTAAATAAAGCTCAGACAATTGCAGTCCTGGTTAGAGCTGGCTTGTTTCCTAAATATTAATACTAATAGTACACTGAGAAAGTAAAACAATTTAAAAGAACTGGTTGCAAAATCTGTGCAGGTGTAAAAGTTAAGCATATGGCGGAGAGGAGATTGTCAATGAAAATGACAGATGATTAACATTCATTAAAACTTTCAATTAACACCTTGAAAAATTCCATAAAATAATACTGCATCTAAATAATGTGTGATTTCTCCAAGCATTCTTGTACCTGTTTTTAAGAGAAAGGGAGAGTGAGAGAAGGTGGGAAGTCTATTCCAAAAGTACTTAAGATTTTTTTTAGCCCTTGGTTTGTTTTGGAGTTCAATGGTCTAGTGATGAATAAATCAAGTGTGAGCTGTCAGTATGGGAAAAGATTTGGTCTGGATAAAAGTTAGTCCTCGATTTTCTTACCCATATTTTTATAGAGAGCGCGGGAGAGAACCCACAAGAGACTGCAGGGCAGGGTGAAAGATGCTCTGATCACTTAGCTAATTACAGAGATCAGTACATGACAGCAGTGGCAGTCCTGCCTATGTCATTTCACGTGGATCTCTCCACGTTATGGGGAATTCGAGGTCTGTGCCTTCTCTTGCTGGTGCATACACATGAACTGAGGAAGAAACCTCTGTCTCATCTAAGTAAGCTTTATGACAGTAAATTAAAAAGTCAACATTAAGAGCTGACTTAGATGTTGGTTCTTAACATCAGCTGTTAATGATACTCAAAAACCTTCCAAAACCAGGCATTCCCTGGCTGCTTTGACCCAAAGAATTGTGCTACTGGAGGGAAAGAAGCATCTTGGTCTCGCCAAAGCAGGTGTGTGGTTCAAACAATGCAAATAAATTTGTGTGACTGTTACCTATGGATCCTCCAGTCCTTGGGATTTGACTTCTTTGTTTCAGAAAGCATCCATTGACACTGGCATGTGCAATCTTTGTTCCCTTTTTCATTACTGAGTGCTTCTGCTCTTCATAATTGGGTCCAGTCAAGACACGAGTGTGACATTGAAAATATAACACTCACGCCTCCTGCTTCCCTTCCTTTCTAAAATGCTATTGCATAGGTTAGGAGTGTGTGTATGTATACGTTGTCATGTTTTCACACTGTTAGTGTCTTTGAGCTGCCATTTCTTTGAGGTAGCTGAGGACTCATGAAGAGGATGTGATGGCTAGTAAAAATCCTATGAAACAGCTTCATTTATAAAACTCTTTGCCTTTGGGGTTGTGGGAGGGATGGAGAGATAAATAAGAAGCCCTCTATCTAAAATACCAATTAAAGTGCTAAGTACCTGCTCAGGCTACTATTCTACAGACATATTATAGATATATTATCTATTATATAGATACTTATTTTTTCCTGGTTTAAAGTTCTTCTTACCATCACCTCTAATGATTGACTAGACCTTGCCATATGAAGACTGGAGCTCATTTTTCACCTGATTGCATCTTCACTCCAGCATAGGCTTTGCCTGGCCCTGACACCAGCTCCATGGGTTGGTGTGGGGCCATTATGCTTTGGGCCAATGCCCTCTGCACTGAACAAGCCACCTCCATACATGTTGCAAAGCTGTGGGTCTAAATTTTTCTTGGTCTTTGTGGTGCCCCTGGGGTGGTTTTGTAGCACGTTTTGAATTCTGGCAATTCAAAAACCCAGAAATACTGAGCGGTGATTTTTCTATAAAATATTATTTCTGTAAATACTGGGGGGGATTTTTCTATACAGTGCCATTGGGTTGTGTGTTTCATGTTCTGGGTTATTGGTTTGTGGGTGCTAGAAAGGTTGAAGGAGCTGAATTTGGCATTACGTGTAGACATGCTCTTTGTGTAACATTCATGCTGGGATAAACTCTCCTGTCAGACTGTCTCCCCTTGGAACATCCTCACAGTTTGTTCCAGGAGGGAACTAGGGAGAAAACTAGGGTTTGTTTCTTTCAGTTCAGGAGTAAAATATGAAATGAACTAAATAAACCACGTTCACACATCCATCCTTCCAGCTGGAGATTCAATGAGAAAGCTGGGTTGGAGAGCCAGCATCAATTTAAGCAGACTAGCAGAGGGCCTTGACCTCTCCATTTGATCCTTGGGACCCCCTCCCTGAAACAGCATGCAGATAATGGGGTATGGGTAAATAAAAGTATAATTAGAAGCAACAGGAGGGAAAAGAAAAATCTGCTGTCTTTTTGCATTTGTCTGCCCTTGGATTGCTGTTTTCGAAAGTGATCCACAGTGGCATCTCTTGGCTTCCAGGAAGGCAATGGGAATTTTATAACTGACGTCAATGGGAGCAAAATGAGGCTGATTTTAAGGGCTTTTTTTATAACCCCGTCCCTAGTGTACAGTCAGTTTCATTGTTTTCCTTAATATTTTTGTGGGTGTTGCATAGATCAAGAAGGAGAAAATAGTACTTAAGAAAGACAAGTTGTGATTGTGAAAGCACAGAGCTGTCAGAGAGGCTCTGGGGGGCAGCTCTGGGGCTCATGAGTGGTGTTACTTTGATGTTACAGATTTGAGTAGATTTCAGTATGACAGTATTACTTTGAGTACCTTTCCTTCCCGAAGGACACCATCAGTATGTCCACCCTGAAAAATTCAGGGCACTTCTACTGGTGAGCTCGTGATTTGCTGCAGATGAGTTCAGCCCTTTGGATTCCAGTTCGTGTTGGGCACGTAAAGCCTGACACTGCTCATAAGTTCATGCATTTGGCATGGTATGTAGAAGGAATACATATTTTCCTACAGCATTTTGACAGGCTGATCCATGGTGAGACCTTTACACTGTGATGTCTACTCTCCCTTGATCCGTGTCTGACATTCACTAACATGGATGGCCGATATATGTGTGTGTAGAAGGGGCTATTCGGACCTCAGACTTGCTTATCATAGCACTGCAGCTAATCTCTTCACTCTGCTAAGGTCAAGGTTGAAAGATGACTCCAAAGAGCAAAGAAAGGGAAGACAGGTTTGAAAATGGATACAGGGAGAATAGACAAAATACGCTGCTGTAAATGCTGATTTGTAATCTCCCCTTTCCTCCCTTGCCATCCTTTTTTTGTTCCACTTGTACGGGTTATCCATTGAATATTTATTGAAATACATGGTAAAATGAATTTGGCTAACAGCTGATGTGCCTATTTTGGCTTAGGCAATTAAGTGGTGGATTTAAATTTGTAGAATTCATTTTCACCAAGTGTCTGAGGGTGAGGTCAGAAGTTACCTCTGCAAACTTCATTGGCCTGATAGCACATATTCTCACTTGGTGCAAGAGAGTGTTCTCATGGCATGTGGGGGAAAATTGTGGTATGTGGGACAAAAAAATCATTAGGCTGATCAGCCTTTGCCCCATCTCCAGGGGTTTGCTTTTTAGGTCAATCAAGAGAAATCTGTGTGGAATGTAATGGCATTTGTTGAGCAATCAGTAACTTACCCTTGAGCCTACAAACTGCTCTTGTAGTATTTAAGAAGGAAAAAAAAAATAAGGAGATAACCTGTGTGTCTTTTGCTTTTTTTGCCTTTCTTTTAGCAAGGAATAATAGATGTTTCACACTGGCAGGAGTCTGCCATGTTATAGTTGTGTTCCTGTTTTTACCTGTGTGGTTTAAAAATCATAAGAGGGATAGTCTTAGCACAGCTAAATTAGAGGATCCGATAAGTCTGCTTTTCAGTAGTCATGTAACATCATCATATGTAATACAGTATTTTTTTAACTTATAAATGCAGGGCAATGTATGGGAAGAAGCCAAGCCTTGCACTGAAAACATTGATTTCATTGATATCTACTCTGTATATTTCTTTGTGTTAATTATTTTAATTATACTAGCAAAAAAACCCACCTCTCTCTTTGCCTCAGTGTCTCCTTCTAGTAGAAAGAAATAACAAGGTTTTCATCTTTATATCTCCTCTGAAAACCTTACATGAAAAGAGCACTAAAATGATGATTAAGTGCAGTAGATTTGTAAAAGTGGACTCTTTTAGATAGCATTTAAGTGTGTAAGATGAGATAACTTCCTGCTCCAGAGCTCATTCAATCATACGTACGAACTCCTGGCACAACAAGAGTGGCAGAAGCCTGACGGCTGTACAGCGAAGACAGCAGTCATTTCAAAGCTCAGCAGCCCCTCAGGTGAGTGTTTCTGTCTGCCTGTGGTGGGGTTTTCTTCAAAGTGAAATATGTGTTGGGTCAATCCCCCGTTGTGCAAGTTGTTTTGCAAGGGGAGCACCTTTTTGGGTGCTCCTGTAGCAGCATGGAAGGTGATGAGGCTTTGCATGCAGCCGTCTACACATAAGTCTGCCAGGACTTTGGCCTGAGCTCTCTGGCTCGTGATCTGAGAAGAGAGTTCATCCTTCAATCATGAGAAGGCTGCTTTTTCTGCTGTTGTCTATATAAAGCCTGAGATTGTCTTTGTTTGAAAAGAGTTTTGGCATTTTTTTTTTCCTTTGGACCGTACCATGTCCTAGCATCATCCAAATGTAGCACAGCATTTGCTTTCAATGTTAGCAAGCCAAAGCTCTTGTAAAGATTTTAAATTATCTGATAGTATTTAATCAGTTCACAGACTGTGCCTGCTTGAATAGTAAGCACTCCTGAAGAGCTTGCACCTTTAAAAAAAAAAAAAGTGAAGTACACTGATAATATTGCAGAGTGTAGAGAGGTTTAAAATTATTGGAGCACTTAATTTTTTCTATAATTGCTTCAATTTGAAGGGAACTAGGCAAAATACCAAGCTGAAAATGAGTTGCATTAATTGAAAAATTCATCAGTCAGAAAGTAGGATTTAAACCAAAATGCCCAATTAGAACAAAAAAAAAAAACAAAGAGCCAAACCCCACACTAAAAACGTTGGAGCTAAAGCCTTAAAGTGATGAGCCTCATATTCCTCTGTGTTGGCTGTTGACTTCAGAGAATATCTGAGCATTTCCACACATCCATGTCACTGAAACAGCAGAGGAGCTGAGGTGGAGTTGGAGGTGCCTTGCTTGGAAAGGAAAGCAGTGCACAGGGAAACCCTGGATCCTGTGATTCACCACAGTGGATGACCATCAAATGTGAGGATAGATCAGCCACAGGTTGATTTTTTTTTATAGTAAGCTGACAATAAGATAAAAAATTTAATACCTCTGTGGATACCTTATGGTGGGTAAAGAGCTTTTTGGTACAATGTAATTATATTTCATAATGCTTTAATGAGCCTTACTAAAACTGAGAAAAAGTTGTATCACTTGAAAGGTACAAACCAAAGCAAAAATGAGGCATGTGGCTGCAGCTCAAGGCTCTTCTGAAATTTTCAAGTCAATGAGTTTACCATTGAAAGTCAGGTTTGGCTAGTAGTCTGTTTTTCTGCTCTGACTTAAACCTGGCATAAGCAGTGATTGTTACTAAACAAGGGAGAGCAAAAAAGAATTTAGTTTTGAAAGAGGATGAAATACTAAGTGTGCATATATGTCACTGGAACTTAATAGATCCTAAGGAGTCTTGACCACATATGGTTTCAGTACAGCACAGGGTAGATTTTTATATACCATGTTTCCCTGGGTTGTTGGCACTGGTACAAATAGGCATTGAGCTTTCAGTATGTCATCTTCGAGTCCGTGGGACAGCTCACGGACTGGAACTTCACTGTGGACTTGCCTTGTTTGGCCTTTCTTTGCTATCATGCAGAATATTTCATGGTTCTGTGCTTTGGCACGATGTGGACGTAACTCTGGGATTTCCTATTCTGCCTTTTACTTTGCCCCATGTAGAAGGGTGTGATATGCAGAGGCAGAGCAAGTGAGTAGGGGCAGATGTCCCAGGGAAGGCACTTGATGTACTCTCTGTTCTGAGGGTGTTTGGTGTGCTGCTCACCACTGGTTGATGTGAAGGTGGCACAGTTTGCATTTTGTCTGAGATCCCTGTGTTGCCAGCTGTGTTCACAACAATGCTGAGAGCAACAATTTCCTTGGCTTGGATCACCAGCTGGGTAGCTGCAGAAGTGCTCCTCATGCTGGTTGTTCCCAAACCACATGTGAAGAAGGGTCTCGAGGAAGGTCTGCTGTTGATCTCTGTCATCTCACACAAAAATTTGCCTGGGCCAGAATGTGTCACCAGTGGGTGAGTGGAGTTCCAATTAAGCTTTTAATAAAGCCTGAGTGGAGAAAAAAAATGCACTTCTATTTATTGAAAGTCTAATAATTTAATGACTGCTTTCAAAGGTTTATACTCCTTTCATTCATATAGGAAAAAGCTGTGTTTTGTGTATAACCCTGTTAGCAGGACTGGTCTGAACCCACAGCCCTTTCCAAAATAGCAAAAAAGGTTTGAAGGAAGGAAACCTACATCCAAGTCCTTATGTTTTTTAGCTGGGGAACAATAATCTGACCTGCAGTAAAAAACCTGTTAATTGGCTTGACTGCAAAGTGATGTTTTCCTCAGAATATGATATTGGGGTAAAAATACCTGCAGCCTTGGCCCTCTCACAGGGAGATAGCAGGGGATGCCCAGTGTTGGTAGCAGGAACAGTGATGCTGGACACAAGCAGCATGTGTGGGACTCATGTCAGAGAGAGATGAAGGGGATGTGTCTTGGTTGATAAAACCAAAGGGTCTGGAAGAGCTGTGGTCTCCTCACAGCTTCTTTCCCCCTCGTCCTTGTCGTCATGGGAGGACTTGAGCTGTGTGCCTCGTGCAGAGCTCCCTGGGGATGGAGTAAGGCAGGTAGGTTGGAGGTGCAGGATGGTGGAGCCTGTAGGAAAGGCAAATGCTCAGTTTCTTGTCCAGATTTTACTTCTGCTCTTCCACAAGCACGTGTTGCTTTTACATCTATGTTCAGATGAGCTCAGTGTGGGCTCTCAGACCAAGGGCACGATTTGTGAGGCAAATTAAAGGGAAACACTTGTAGCTGTGAAAACAGTATGTTGTCAGGCCTACTATTATGTTCTAAATATTCCAGCTCATTTACTTAGAGATGATGAGAGATAATTAAAATTTTGTAGCATTTTTCCAAAGAAAGGAATGAAGGATCAGATTTTTTAAAAACTTGAGAGTTACTTCAGTCAAGGCTAGAAAAACTTCTCTGAAGCACCACTGACATTGTATCTGAGTTTCTATTGCCCTGGTTTGCTCTTTCAGCCTCCTCACCTCACCATGTGCTGTCTTGTGGTGGCTCTTTCCTATGCTACATACACCTCAAGTTTTCCTCATTCTGGTTTTTCAGCTGTGGTCCAGCCTGCTACAGACAGTATGCAACTATTCTATTCTATTCTATTCTATTCTATTCTATTCTATTCTATTCTATTCTATTCTATTCTATTCTATTCTATT
>JAWWEE010000040.1:72032243-72302243 GCA_035221455.1 Xenops minutus
TTCTATTCTATTCTATTCTATTCTATTCTATTCTATTCTATTCTATTCTATTCTATTCTATTCTATTCTATTCTAACTCAAATTCTAGAGCACTTGATTACCACTTCAGATGACCCAACTACATGGCAGATTTTTATTTCTCATACTCTGCTTCCATTTGTTTCCCTTCCCTCTCTTTTTCATCCTTCTTCTTGCTGGTGGTAATATAAATCATCCTTGGAAGCACAGATATTCTGCAAGTTGCTATGTTGGAAATTAATACCTTAAATAGTCACAGGATTTGTTTTTTTCCCCTTTTCTCACCTGCACTTAATCCTGTCCTCAGTGCAGAATAAAAGGAAGTGAGAGGAGTGGCAGTGATGGTTGGCTATATTGCAATTACACTGCATTTTGATTAGACTTAGGCTCAGTTTGCTTGGATTTGTAATCCACTCATCAAGGTGGATAGAAACTCAGAGAAATGAAACCCCTACTATGTTTTTTTGGAGGGAATTTGCTATTCTCTTTTTGTATTGGACACCAAATTCACACCATTAAGCAATGGTGATGGGAGAGGGGAGAAGTTGCTCTCTTTTGAAAGCGTGTGCATATTTTTAGATTTTTTTTTTTTATTCTTTCACTACTCTGTGTCTGGTAGTATTGGAAGGAATTGTGCAATATGCATATGTAAGGAATAAAAGCTATTCTTTTTTACTTCTCAGTGAATGTTACTTGCTTTTAAGATCTACAAAGATGGCCCATGTGATCTCCCTCCTGTGTTCTGTCTCTGTAAGATATGTGTGAATACCTGCAAATGTTTCCTAAAATCATACTTCTTCTGGAAATAAGTATTTTGGTGGAAATAGAGAGTGAATCCCAAACATTTCAGTCATCACTCTTCTATTACCCTGCTTTAACATGTAAAATGCATTCTGTTCCTTGGTTTTAATCATCCTTTTTTGTTGGCTTCTCAATGCCCGTGGAATCACAGGATATTTTAGGGACCTGTGAAAGGTGCATGGCTCAACCCCACTAGAAACAGGGCCAGCTTTGAATTTAGATCCTGTTTTAGAGTTAAACCAGGTTGCTCAGGTCACCCATCGTGCCAAGCACTGCTGAGGGTTAGGCACCAAACAGATACAAGTAAGGTTGTAGAGTTTTCCTCCACATAGGCTGGCCATGTAAACTCCAGCACCCACACCTCAGATGGGCACCCTGAAGGAGAGCTCCTGTTGCCAGATACACACTGGCACATTCCTCTCTGCTCCCTTGAGGGATGCGAGGGCTCAAGGACCAAGGGCTTCGTGCATCTGGTCTCACAGTGCTCTGTGGCTGATGGTGAGTAGTACTGAGCTACTCTGCAGCGACTTTGTGGAGTCCACAGCTGAAATGGATGGTCTGACTTACTTTATTTTGAATGCAAATATGGATGTTTTCATCCACACATTCATTAATCTCTCCGAGTCCTGCCAAGCTCTTTTAGCTAGTGTCTCAAGTTAATTACATGTTACAGAGTGTCTGGATTTTTTTATAGTTCTTGGAAAAGTGTTTTAATTTTAAATACATTCTATGCCCTTTTAACTGTGTGTCTCCTGTTAAGAAAAGGGGTACATACGAGCAAATGATCTCTGCATCATTTACTATTTCACATTAATGCCCTCTATGAACCACATTTTTTTCAGGATGTCATGTAAACTTATCCCACGCTTCCGAGTATGGGAATGAGAGGAAAGACTTTCTTTCCAATTTGTCCATTTTAAGATAGAATAATCAGAAGTAGCACCACTGGCAAACATTGTTTTTAAAACAGGGCGCTCAGTCCACAGAGGATTTGATGGGAAGTTCTGCCAATTCTTTTATTTCAGCAAGGTACAATCATGGTACAGGAGTCCTTTTCCCAGCCTTTTCAACAAATGCTGAAGGATTGTGGACTCCTTCAAAGTGCCTGTGAATGGTAGCTGGGAAAAACGAGTGGTTCTCAATAGGCTTGAAGTTGTGCAGGGAGCTGAGTTTTTACTGGGAACTTGTAAGGTTTCTACAAAGTAATGAAGGTCATAATACATTTCATTAGCTACTAATAGTCTTAGACTCAATGGATTAAAAGTGAAAGGCTCAAACTGCACCTGTATAACCACTGGACAGTGGCACCTGAATGGGATGTCACAGTACAGAGTGGTCACACATCCTTTCTAGTAGTGCTTGGCAGTTGTGTGAGAAGCCACAAGGGATTGATCTGGCTGCAAACTAACAAGTAGTTAGTTTTTTAATGACACACCCTGTCACATAAGCATCAGCAGCTGTCCTCATGGTGTAGCAGGAACACCAGGCTGAGGGGCAAGGGGGGAAAGAGAAAACTCCTTTAGCAGGTGCCAGTTTTTGGATTGGCTCCTGGCTCACTGTGCTCTCATCACAGCTGACCTTGCTTTGAACAGAAGGCTGCCTGAGATCCCTCTGAACCTCAGGTTTTCTATAATCCTGTGGAAGTTGTGGTGGACCTGCAGCATTTCTTTTAAATATCTCACTTGGTTTGTTTTTTTTTTTTTTTTTCCAACTACTATGTCTGAAGTAGCTAGACGAGGGAATTTAGGAGTCAGATGATAAAAGCATGGATCCTGCTTGGAGAATTTCCTTTTTGGAGAAGGCAGCCACCCTGCATCTGTGAACTGGTTTCCTCTGTCCTTACTGCAGCTTGGTGGTATGTGAGGAATATACTGGGACTGTAGCTAGTGGTGGTGGTTGGAGCTGCCCAGCAGGAGCTGTGAATGCCTTCTTTGCATTGATACATGAGGCAGAGACATTGGGGAACCCCCCGTGAGGCTTTATTTTGTCTCAGATGGCACAGATGTAGTTCGATCTAGTTTGGGGCCAAGCATGAACTGGTATTTTTCATACAACTGTGAAGCTCTTTGTCTCAGGAGGTTTTGAATGGCCTAAAGTATAACTATTAAAAAAAAAAAAAAAAAAAGACAAGTGGATGGAAGAAAAATCCATCAGGTTGAATACAAAGAAGTAGTTACATCCTTGAGGCACAGTCTTGGAGTACTTGGGAAATCTGTGAGCTCTAGGTTGCAAGGAACTGGGAAGATACATCTATGGAAGAATCACTCTGACTCTCTCCCACAGTCTCTCCCTGGATATATGTTCCTAGTTATTGCCAGAGAAAGGAATGGATGGGCTTTTTTTTTTGACTGTGTATGACCTTTTATACAACCCCTTGAAGTCCTTCTGGAATCTGCTTTATATGGTTGTGAGAACTGGGGACTGTAGCTGAACTAGCGATGCTCTTCATGGTGAGAATTTGCTACTTGGAGTTGAAATAGCTTTGAACTACTTGATGACGTGTACTGCCATTTAAAAAAAACAACCCAGTATACTAAATGTCATTGTTATCTTTTATTATTAGACTTATGTTTGCAGAACCAGCTATCATTGTAAAGCAAACTGAGATCTTGACTGCTTAACTCAGAGCCTATTAAAGTGGGCTAAAGGCTGAATATCCCACACCAGGCCGCTTGCTGTTGTGCTCAAGAGTGCTCAGGTATGAGTAATGTTCCTCTGAGACCATAATAAAAACTAGGTGAGACTTTATAAACCTCTCCTACTCTGTAAAACTGATCCACAAACTGACTGTGCAGCAAGGGAATATTGATAAGTGATTAATGGTTATGCACTTACTTGCCATTTGTAAACAACAGGACAAAAAGAAGTTAATATTTTTTTTTTTAAATTCTCTTTTATTATTCCTATTTTAAAATAGCTCTTGCAGTATTTCTTAGGAATTAAGGGTCCAATTCTCGCAGTTAGGTTTCTGTGCTTTCGCAGGACTAAAACGGGCAGGGCTCCACCGCAGCCCAGGGGTTTGTCCCCAAGGATCCAGCTGCAAGCCTGAAGCAGACTTTGTTTGTGTGTTGGTCTCAGTTGCTCTGGACTGGAGCCAGAGTTTGGCCTCTGCTTGAGGGCAGAATTGTGCTCTGACAGGCCTTCTGCTGGTGCAAAGAGCTGCTGTTCATCCAGGAGGTTTTAAACATATAGTGCAAGTTATATGAGCATCCCTAACTTTTCCTCCCGGAGTCTGCTCTTACACATTTTAAAGTTCACACTCACAATGAAGTTAATGACAAAGCCCTTCTTTTCTGTGAGCAGGACCTGGTTTTAAGAGGTTTCATTAGGATAGTGTGTGCCTGGGAGCTGCTTTATGGGCTGTAGGATTTGCATAGCCTCGTTTGTTTAATCTTGTAGACTAGTTATGGGCTTACATTCTTTTTCAATGTCTGTCTGGTTTGTTTTCTCAAAGTGATGGGCAGGCCTTTCCCAAACAACTCTGATCCTCTAATTGATCTGGTTTTGGAGCTCACATTGAATTCAGTAGATGTTGTGAGCATGGAAAAATTACAGGATCAGGACAATGTCTATTTAAGTCCAGTCAAGTCATATAAAAGTGTCTTTTTTCCCTCCCTTCCAGCAGGAAATTGATTTCATGCTTTTCAATCTCTCAGTATATTTATTAAACTATTATTTATTCATTTAGGTACATTATTGTTTGATTTTATAACCAAATGTGATTTCAGTCTATAGAGGGAAGAGCAAAAAACACTTAGATTTTTCTCCCCCCTCAAAAAGTACATATATTCTTGCCTCTTTTTTAAGACACAACGTTGCTCTGCACCTTGGAACAGCAGTGACTAACAGCTCTCAATAACAGGAGCGGAAATAATGGCAGGGGTAGCAAAGACATGAAGATTTTTGAAAAGCAATATTCTTCAATGTTGGGAAAGTTATAAAAGGTCAGAACAACACAATAGAAAAGCCATTATGAGGGGAATGGGCAGAATTCTGCTTTTATGTTGATGTCAAGGCTTTGGATTTGTTTTCTTTCCATTCTGATAAATTTCATTTAGTTTAACTCAGATTATTATTATTATTATTATTATTATTATTATTATTTAACACATGCAGTTTTACTAGGTGTGATTTTAACTGTGCACAACTGTAAATGGCTAGGTTTTAGAGACTTAGTTGTCTTTCTCTTTTTATTTGAAACTTCTGTATAATGAATTCATAACAAAGAATGATATTTTTATTGTTATTTACTCAGAGTCTGGCTCTGCTACCCAAATACAGACTGAGCAGCACCATACTCTGCTGTCTAGCCCTGTTAACTGTGGCAGGGCTGCTTGCAAAGGAGGGTGGGTGCTCTTGAAAGTATTTCATCTACCATTCAAAAGTCCTTCCCAGTACTTGACTTCCCCGTGTCTGCAGTCAGTGTTGAAATCTCCATTGACCTCCATGCCAGCAAAAGTCGGCTGTGACTGCTTGTGATAACATCATCCTAGAATTTGCTTTCTTCTCCCTAATTAATTGAAAAGACATTCTGCCCTCATTAATTATGGCAAAAGAATGTTTTGAAAATAGGAACAATTTAAAACTTTCTGTATGACTGAAAGAGATACATAAGGGGTATTGATGCTGGAATCTATCCTCATTTCTTTTTGAAGAAAACAATTCTGTGTCATGGGTTGCTAATGTAAAGCACAGTCCTCCTCTTCCCTTTTCCCTTCCCTATATGTAAAGCAGCAAAGTTGGCCAATACAATTTAAAATGAGCATCCTTCAGATAAATCTTCCTTCCAGGTGTATCACTGGTTGTTCAGCAGTTGCTCAGTCAATATATCCAGGTAGTCAGTAATTTGGTTTATTTCAAACCTAAATAATGTGTAGTGACTACATATGGGGAGAGCCTGCATAGCTCACATTTATTTCCTCTCTGTTGCATTTCTTTTTTTTTCCCATCATTTTCATTTCTCCCAGCCATGTCTGATAGTAAGATCCCACTGTAGATAGTGCTGGAAGTCTGGAACATATGTAGAAATGTCCTCCCAGGGCTGTTAAAGACAGATTAGACATCCATTTCTGCAAAGAAATAGTCAGAACCATGGACCAGTCCCCCTAGTTGTTTTTATCCAGACATTTTTTTCTGAAGTTTTTTTGAAGAGTTATCAGAGGCTGCTTCTGGGCTTGTTTTGTAGTAGGGGATGGTGGTTTAAAGGCACTCAGCTTTCTCTCTGCTGTTACGGAATTAAATACTAAAGTTGTCATTTACCTCAGAGGCAGATGAACTTTGCTGCAGGCTGCATGCCTGGAAATCCCCAGCCTAGGAAGTCTAGTGATGAGCCCCATATGCCATCCACCACTGCCACAGCAGAGGTTAGTCTCAAAGAAAGCAGTGAGTACAACAGCTGCCAGATTGCTTCTCAAAAGATGCAGGTCCCCAAATAAACAACTTATTCCCTCACCATTTCCTCTTCCATTATGCACAGGGAGGACTTTTCTGTTTTCTTTTATGTCTTCATTTGTTTTTGCCAAGTGCACTTAGCAGATGAGAGAATCCCCTTCCTTGCCTTCACTGGGTATGAACATTCTGAAAAATGAACACAAAATGCGTTCGGACCCTCTTTCAGGTCCAGAGGTTGGAATTCCAAATAATTGTAACTGAAAGTCTTGCTTACATTTTGAAATCAGTTTACCTTCTTCCCCATGCCATTTTTTGATTCGAAATTGTTAGACTAACATGTTCTTGAAAATTGTTCTGCCACTGGGGAAAGGAAATGTTTTCAATATTTATATCTAATTGAAGGCTGGCTTATCCTTTTTCTTTCCTTTTTTAACCTCTCCAAACATGTACTTTTCAGATTCCTTCTTAGCTGTCTCAATTTCCCCTATGCCCTTTCTGGTTGACTTTGTTAGTGTGGTACATTCCTTTTATGGAGTTCTACATTTTTCAATTTTTTGTCCTTCAGTGGATTATTCAGATGGGATTCTTGGCTGCCGACATCTCTCTCACTCTGGGTACCAGTGTATGCTATCATCTCTTTCATGGGAAACTGGGCTTGTGTCCTTCTTCCCCTAGGGAGTCAATACAGAGAATCAAGGTACAAAGCTGTCCCTTACCATAACCAGGGCTGCTGGTGGAAGTGTGCCAGAGATTTTTATATATGTTGTGACACATGATAGGGATGGGCATTTGTTTGAATTTCTCAGCTGAGTCGTTGAATTCCTGGGATTCTGCACTTCTCTTCTGCTTCAGGCTCTCAAAAGTTTTGTCTGCAGTGGTGCTTCTGTATGCACTTCATACCTTTAAGGAGAGTGAAAGTATCCAAATGATCAGGTTGATCAACACTTGCTTTAAAATGTTTACAGGAAGAACGTGTCCTTTTAATCTAATGGAGCAATGGGTAATGCTCTTGATCATGAAACTGGACACCAGGCTACCAACAAAAAGGGTGGAACAATAAACCAAACCTCTAGATTATTTGTGGCCTTCCAGTTCCTGGAAAGAGCCTACAGAAAAGATCAAGACAGACTGTTTACAAGGGCCTGAAGTGACAGGACAAGAGAGAATGGCTTCAAGCTGAAAGACTGTAGGTTTAGATTAAATATCAGGGAAAAATTCCTGTGAGAAATTCTTTTTCCACCGTGAGGCCCTGGCAGAGGTTGCCCAGAGAAGCTGTGGCTGCCCCATCCCTGGAAGTGTTCAAGGCCAAGTTGGATGGAGCTCTGAACAACCTGATCCAGTGGAAGGTGTCCCTGCCCATTGAGAAGGGGTTGGAACTACATGATCTTTAAGGTCCCTTCCAGCCAAGGCCATTCTGTGGTTTTGTCATTATATTCACAGCCTCCTGGTATGTTGCAATATGCCAGGGGAAGTTCAGATTGGACATTAGCAAAAGGTTCCTTACTTACAGGGTGGTCAGTCCGTGGAACAGGCTCTCCAGGGTAGTGGTCATGGCTCGAGAGTCCAAGGATTGTCTGTATGACACTTTTAGTTACACAGTTCAGTGTAAGGTAGTCTGCAAGGAGCAGGGAGTTGGACTCAGTGACCCTTGTGGTCCCTTCCAACTTGAGATATTCCATGATTCTATGAATAGATCCCAAACTGATATGAAAACTGACAGCCTAACCCCTACCTACAAACCTTTAGCCCTGAAAAATTCTCTTGTACTGCATCTTTGCTCTGCTTTCACATCAGATGGGATTGCCTTTCACTGCTCTTTCTGCAGGGGGCTCTGCGTGGATCGCTCTGCTGCTCAGTGCAGACAGAGTGGGATCTCTGCTTTCCCTGTCCTGCAGGCTGCTTGCAGTTTATGGTCCCTCTGTGGTCTTTAACCAGCACGCTGATCCCAGCTGGAAGAGTTCACTTGCTGTTTACAGCATGTTCTGGAAGAAGTATTCTTTGCACATACATGTTAGATCTTCACAGGGGTTGGGTTTCCCAATAAGATACAAACTATGGACTTGGTACTCATAGTGTTTTGCCCCTCTGCCTTTCTTCAATCCATTCTCCTTCCATGTCTTTTTTCCTTTCTTTTCATTGCCATCACATATCAGCTGCATGCTGTAGCCATTGCTGTCTATAATGCATCGTTTCAAAGCAATTAACTTGTTACAGAGAGTAGGATAAAGAGGATTAAACAAATTCCAAGCATATGGTCACTTGCTTGGTCAGGTCAGAGCAGTCCTATTGGTATCCTACGAGGTCCCACAAAATAAGCAGTAGAGTCTACCTTGCCTCAGGGAAACCCTTGCAAGTAAAGCCAGTCAGTGTGAAATATTCCTGATAGCTTTTATTTTATATGTTTTAGTTAAATTAATAGGCCAAGATTGGAAACCTAATTCTGTGTTGTAAACATTCTTCATGGCAATATCAATTATGTATTGTTCTTTCTAATCCAGTCATGAGCATTTTTCCTCTTTCAATACAGCATGATTCACTACAATGGACATAGAAGCCAGAAACATAGTTGAAATTGTAGAACCATCACTGGAGGCTGGAGTTACTGCTTTAATTTATGGTTTTATTCCCCACCCCTCCCCTGGGATTATTCTGTTTTGTGTCTTTCTCTCTCTCTCTTGCAGGTTTACTTTTACATTTAAGTAAATTGTTATTCTGCTCTGCCTACTTCAAGCATTACAGGAAAACTTACCTTGGGTTTTTAATACATTGAAATGACTTATTCTTAATCTAATTGCAATTTGTTTAACTTTATGTCCAGTTTAGAGCTTTGAATGTCTTGTAAAACGCCGCATAAAGTACTGGGTGTTCTTGTACTTCCTAATTCTGTCTGGCATTTACAACAATTCTTTCACTATCTGTGAGGGCATGGCTCCTATCTCTGCCAAGGCGGACTTAAGAGTCTGATCCACTCCATTGCTATGAATAGGAGTCTGTCCATGGCCTTCAGTGGGAGTTGATTCAAGCTCTTTATTGCTTCACCTTTACAAACTGAATTCCAGGCTATTCTCCATGGTAAAAATCTTGGCAGTATTGAAGTGAATGGGATATTGGCTGTGGAATTCAAAGGATCCAGGATTTCAGCTAGAACATTTAATATCCCGCAATTCAAAATAACCTATTTTAAGTCCTTGGATTTGACTTGCACATTCTGCTTTGAAACAGACACAGGAGATTAAGGTGAAATAAAATTTTCATATTGAAGCTTGATTAAGGTCAGAGTTACTCTTAGATACTTGGTGTTAACTACAGCTGTGGAGCACAGAATTTACTAAAGTCCGTAATTTGCCTATTAAAGGGAATTCTGTGACATGTCTGAGTCAAGGGGATACCACCCAAGTGATGACTGACTTTAAATCTTGTGCATCAGTACTTGCTTTTGACTAATAAAAGTGCATATACTCAGTGAAAAAAGGAAACAAACAGTGTGGCTAAATCTAGTTGTAGGTCTGTTTATTTATATGTATTTTATGGGCCAGTATTTCATACATTTGTGAGCCAACCAACGAACCTTAAGAGATCTAATGGTGACTGCTCTTGTAGAGGCTTTGCAGGGAGATTTTCCATCTGTGAGCTGAGCGTTTCTCTTGTAACATTAATGCCCACAATCAAGTGCAAAATCAAAACAAGAATCACAGCTATTTAGGAACTAGATGCAGATATGGTATCCTGCTTAAATCTCACACTCTTATCTATAACACACTTTTTTTTTAAGTGTATGGCTAGTATTAGATATACCTTCAAAGAGAACCTATTAGGTAGCCAGGTAACTGGTTTCCCTTGGATCCTTACATTAATGCAAATAAATACTGGATTTGGTTGGAACCATAAACAGGAATCACAGTCTTGTCTGAATTGTTACTATATTTTTCTCTGTAAGTCTTACCAACCAACTGAAAAAGAAAAGAGGTATCTAGGAAACTCATAAATGTAATTCATGCATCTAATATAGAAAGTCACTCATAAGATCTGTGGATAAAAATATGTATTAGAAGATATGCTTTTGCAGCTTTTTATTTATTGCATTAGTCTACACATACAAAAGTCTCCACTTAGATTTTCAGAAAGGCCAACACTGCTCTATATTTCATAATGTTTTAATTTTTAATTCTTTTAAAATCCTTTTCACAATTACTGAGTAACTAAACTCTTAAACTGTTTCTGTCTGCCCCAAGGGTTTTTTCTCTTCCTCTATGTGTTGAAGGGAAATCTGAGCCTAAGAACACTAAAGAGGAAAAACATGTCTCATCTACTTGTCACGGCATCTATACTTTGCCATTTTTTTGCCACCCAAATGTGACAGGGCAGCACATAAATGTGTGAAGTCTGTCACAAATGGCAGCCAGAGCTGGGAATTCAGGAAAATGAGCTTTGCCTTTTTGAGGCTTTTGCATTTAAATCCTGCAAAGTGCTGAGTGCCTTCTGAAAGGTTATGCTAAGCCTGCTCAGCGTTAGTTCACGGGAGGTGTTCACCTTGCAGGATTCAGCCTGGAAAAGACGTATCTTCTAGATGGAGCCCTGTGGGGGATGTGTGGGGTAGGCAAACATGACATGTTGCCTGTTCTCTCATATGTCTCATGTATGTGATGTACGTCAGAAGTCCCAGGTGTGGCTCAGAAGCGTGGGAATGATGGCTGTGGAGACAGGAAATCCATCTTCACCCGCAGAGGAGTGTGGCAGCAATGCAGGCAGCAGTGGTGCCACCCACCCCGTGCAGTAGGATTGTCTCCTTGGAAGTGAAGAGGTGTTTATGGGTACCGGAGTTCCTTCTCCTGAAGTGTCTGTGTCCCACATCTGCAGGTGCTCACAATATGCTCCTATTAGAGCTGAGGATAATGTCACAACACAGAGCAGGAGGACGAGGTCACCACATTGATCTTACACTAACACTTCAGCGAGAGCATCTGTGCAGTAGTAAAGACGGGCTGTTTTTTAGATTAATCACATGAGGCTCCAGGTGTTTTGCCAGTCTGCAACCATTCAGAGCCTTCATATTCAAACCCCTCTGTATATGTGTCTGTGTCTCTGTCTGTCATACATGGGTGTATTTTATTCTTCCATTGGCAGCACCTTAGCAACCCTGAGCCTCACTCTGTTTCAATCAGTTCTTTCTGAGAGAAGCACCTAGAGGTGACCCCGAGAAGCTCTGTTTAGGCAGGAAAACAGCATCATTGTAGGGTTTTGAAAGAGGAACTGGCCATGTCATGATGTCCTTTCTTCTAGAGCACATGGCAGCATGTGCTCCTTTTCTTCCAGGAGGCGAGGGTAGATCTGATACCTTCTCTTGCCTTTTGTCCCTCTTAAAAATGCACTGCCTCTCACTTGGTTGGAGGGTTTGGGAACCAGGCACATCAGCAGGCAGCTTGTCTTGGGTGTCTGGCAGGATGGGCAGAGCAAGGGGTGAGCAGCATGAGGTGTGGAGTGGGCATGTTAACTTTGCAGTCTGTGCTGTCTTCTGTGGTGAGGTATTTCATGTGAAAGGGAGGGGAGGTTAGAAGGAGAAGGGAGGGGGAGAGAGTGAAATGCAAACATCACTACTATCCTCAGTAAGAGATTTAGATCTCTGTGTTGGCATAAAAAGGTCATTTTGGGCCTGAGGGTTTTGACATTGTTCCTTTAAGTTAGACCCACAACATAAACTATTTTCAACACTTGCCATGAAGAACAAATGACCTTTAGTAACTTGCCCAGAAGACAAATGGTACGTTAACACAATAAATATACTTTGCTAGTATCGTGTTTCTTGCTTTAATTTTCAATTAGAAATGTTACCTTTCCCTCTCCCTTTTACTCAAAGGACTGCGCTTTCATACTTTGATTTTGTAACAGAGATTTCCTTGCCCTCTGTGGGATTGGAAATATTCACTGATAATTACTGGCTATACAGTAAATTTCCTTCTGTTCAGGGACAGCATTTTGTGCTCATCTGCTCAAAGTGGGCTGGATGGAGGGTATCTGGGAGGGAAGGAGGGGATAGTTACTGAGCATCACCAGGCACATCTGCTGCAAGAGCAGAGGAGAGGGAGTCAAAGGGACAAACAGAGCCGGTGCTGGTGAGTGTATCTGTTATTTGACTGAGCTTTGTTAGCGTGTGAAGTCAGAAATGAGACTGAAAATTAAAGGTGCAATTATTTCAATTTACATCAGTGAAGGCAGGAGGTGTGGACTTTGGCATGTTGACTTCTGCTTGGGGGAAGTGAAGGGCCATCACTCTTGTGCGTGCTCATTTTCATTCCAGTGAAGGTTTCCAGGCTGGGTTTTATGTAGATTGCTGCCAAAGCACAAACTCCTTGGAGAACCTGAAAGTGCACCACTGGTTGTATGAGTGTGCAAACATCAGGGTTTCTGCTGAGCATGTTCAAGCCATGGCTTGGCCAGCTGCTGATCTCAGCCCCATGCTCAGGCAATGTGGTGGAAGAAAGGGAAGTGTACAGTGTGCTGGTGTGGCAGGGGAGGACACCTGAGGGAGGAGAGGAGGAAAATGATGTGTGTGTAGGGATGCAGCAGCTCTCCTCCATGCACTGCTGTGGCTTCCAGAAAAAAGTGGAGAAAGGAAGTGGGTATTATGAGATGCTTCCAGAGAGCTGGGAAAACTTTTGTCAAGGGGATGATGGAAAAGATGTCACTGTCACACTAGCAATAAATGCCTGGAAGAAGGGAGAGGGTGTTGGTGGTGGGAAGATAGTAGATCAAGAGATGGCACAGCAACAAGGAAATATTTAGAAAAAGGATTTGTCATCCATTGGAGTCACAGATACAGTTCTCTTAACATTATTAGTGTTTGGAAGGTAGGAAGAGCTAATGCATAATGCAGGGCTGATTTGACATTCCTTAAATGTTGGTTAATTATTTCCAGGTCTGATGCAGTGCTCTTCATCCCAAAGGGATCCAGAACACTTTACACAAGAGTAGATTTTTCAATTTGCTGATTGGTTTGAGGATTACAGTTAGTTCACATCAAACAAAAACATTTTGGAGAAGGGTTTGATTTTTGGTTTGTTTGTTTGTTTGTTTGTTTGTTTGTTTGTTTTGGGGGGGGGTGTTTGGATGAGGGGAAGATCTTTTGCTTCAGCTGAACAGAAGTTATTTTACAGAACCAAATATGAAAGCTTTTTTTTTGAGTTTAGGATTGTAAATACTTTGGAACCTCACTGAGGGTGTGCTTAAGTAAAGAATGTTTAAGCAAAGCCTCTGGAAATGAAAAATTTGAATACTTTAAGTAGAAATAGCCCTTCTACATCTCTAGAAATGTTTGTTTCTTCTTTTACATGAGACTGCCAACTGAGTCTGATCTTATTTTATACATAAATTAGTCATCTGATTTTTTTTAATCAGCTGTAATAGTCTTTTTTTTCCCAGCTATATGTTTATGCCCTTTTATGATCATTGAAGTGGGACTTAAATAGAGCTGGAGAAGTGTGCTGCTCGGAGGCAGTTTTATTAGGGAAAAGCTGAGCTGGGGAGAAGGAGCTTGAAGTGGAAGGAAGCAAGGGATGAATGAACTGAAAATGAGGGAAAACTGGAAAGAGTTGGACAATGTGAGTAATGGTGATAGCTACTCCCCAGAGTAAAAATAGGAGTGAGGAAATAAGGATTAGGGATATGAAAATGAAAAGAGGAGTGGAGAGGAAAAAAAAACTGACTAAAAAGGCAAAAATAGGACACTCCACCTTTAGTGAATGCTTTATTTCTCAGTTTTCCTGAGAAATGCCATATATTTCTAAATTTGGAAAGGAGGATAGGATGGCTATTTTTAGGAATTACTGATGTTTCTGGCTGCTTACAATTTTGTAGTTAACCAGAGAAAAAAGAAAAATAGAACAATGTAAAAAGTTAGCAGAACTTAAGAAAGTACTTTTGCAAAACAAGACCTTAGTAATACCTAAACTTTCAGGTCATTGCACTTCTAAAGGGGCAGCATGAGACCTGTATTCCTTAAATTTCATGTGAACATTACAGGCATAATCCTGCACTTAAAGGTCATTGGCAATTTTATTTCTTTTAATGGAAACTGATATTCCTATGCAATCAAGTGGCTCCAGAATCCAAGGACTTGAGAAAAAGACTCAATCTTGGTAGACTTGTGATAAGAAATCACAGAGGCTGGGTGTGCTTTTCTCTCCTGATCTTTAGCCCCAGGAGGGAATTCACCCTTAAAAGGGTCTTTTTGAGTGATTTTTCTTCAGACATTGCAACTGTGTGTGCCTGGTTCCCACATTAAGAAGCCTGGCTTGTGTTTATTTAGTAGGCAAGACTACTGAAAACTGCAAATTCCTTTTGTCAATTCCTCAATCTCACTTTTTCTAAAAAGAAAAATTGAGTCAAAGTTAATCAGCTAAAAGGGGGTGCTCCTCTTGCTGGCCATCCCAGAACCCTGAGGCGGGTTTTGCTGATCTCTTTCAATTGTTCATCCTTTTATAGAACAACTCTGGGAGCCTGGAGGATGTGTTTCAGTCAAGCACTCATGGTGTGAGAAGGGGGAAGGAGAAAAAGAGAAAAGACCTGGGTCAGCAATACAAGCAGGGAAATGACACCAACATGGTGGTGGGACTGAGGATTTCTGCTTCACTGATGATTTCTAACTTTCTTTTCAGATGGGTTTTAGATGTGGATTTTCAAATGAGCTCTTTGAAGTAGAGACAAGGTTATGCAAATTTTTTTTACAAGAAAAAAGTACGAGGGAAAAGTGAAAGGATTCTTATTCTCACTCCCCTTCACAATTCCTCTCTCTTTCCCCGCCATGGTGAGTACAGAGAGAGGGGTGGTTAATGATTAGAATGTCCATGGCCCAACTACATTGAAGCTACAGGGAAGCCACACTGAAGCTACCTGTGCAGGGAACATCCTTTCAGTGCTCTTACTAGAACCTCACTAGCACATCAGGTCAGAGCTAGAATGTCAGTGTGTCATTTTATAGTGACATATTGGGTCAGGATCCTCATGCCATGTTGGTGATGTCAGTGGGTATTTTGTTACTTAGTGAAACTGGGAGTTGTGTCAGATATTTCACAGGTTATTCTGTGGTTCTGTTCTTGCTTGGACAGCACAAAGCATATAAATGACTGTCAGACTGATCACGGTCTCTGTGTCATGAATTCTTGTTCTTAGGAATTGGTTTTTTACACCACAAGTATTATTTTTGCATTTAAATGTCTTAAGTTCAGCTCTCCATCTCTGTTACTGAACTTCAAAATCTGAAATTCCTGCCTTTTTTGTAGGTCATTATTGAGTTAATTTGAACTGTCAATTTTAGATGGCAATGATGGTAACTAAAGTAAAAACAGTATTAATTTTGGGTTATGAAAAGTTTGTGGTAGTTTGAAGCAGAGCTTAACTTTGCATATTAAAAGCAGTTTTCCTTCAGGAGTAAGAAATTAAGAACCCTTTTGTACAAATATGATATAAACATTTATAAATTTGATTTATAGATAAAAATGCAGAAAAAAGATGTCTGCCTTTTTTCATGATCTTGGGGAAAGAGTATCTCTTTGAAGTACTGTAGGAGATGGCAGGTTGGCAGCTCCACTGCTGAACCAACCTTAGAGCAACAGGATTCCCCCAAGTCGAAACTGGAGTAAGCTGATGCAAGCCAGAGCATGGCCAGTGGAAGAATATCTGAGTGGATGAGTAAAACCCAGCAGAGATAGCAAGAAATAGCTATGGGAGTGGATGTTCCCTTGCCCTTGGTTGTCTTGTCTCCCTCATGCCTTTTGTCACCAGAAGTCTGTGACTGCTTTGGTTTGACACTGTGGCTGTGCTCGTGGTTGGTGTTGCTGTGAATGGGAGATGGAATCCATACCTACATTTTCTTACTGAAAGTATGAAGTAACTTCTCTAAAGAGACTGAGAACTTAAAGTAGTTTCTCTTCATTTTCACCTTCTAAAATGGCTACAAAAGGTGGGAACCAAGAGTACTGTATGGAAAACTGCAGGGGTAGTTGGAGCCTGTAATCTCCCCTGACCTGCAGAGGTTCACCATGTCATTTGGTGTCCTGGGAGTAAGCCAGGGTTTGGGGATAGCAGCAGCAAGAGACTAAGCTGGAAGCTTGTAGGTCAACAGGAGACTTACATTACTTGAGAGGCTACAGGGATTTTTTTGGTGCTGGGAAGAAGCCCAAAGCTGGTGATACTTGTTTAATAGAAATACTGGAAGTGTGTTAAAATTTTGAGTTCATGGAAAGGGATGTCAGTGACAGGAAAAAATATCCAGTGGAAACAGTGTAGCTCTGTTCTCCAGCTTGAATTGACCTTCTGAAGAAAATGGGATAAATCCATTAACCACAGACCAAAGTTGGTTGTGCAAACAGAGAAGAGTAAAACAGAATGAGGGTAGAAAATGGCAGTGCCACCTTGCCTATGAAGGTTTGAAAGAGACTGCTCTTCTGAGAGGAACTCAATCAAAATGTTAATCAGCTTAGTAAGTTTCCCAAGTTTTGCATTGTATATAACTTCAGGAGAAAAGTTTGTGGAGTTTGTTTGTTTTTTTTTAGAGTGGCAAAATTGGAAATAAATAACAAGTCAGTAATAACTACTTAGTGTCATTGTCCGAAGTGTAAGTGTGGTATAGTTAACAATAGGCTGGAGATAAGCAGTGAGAACCCATAAAAGACAGAAGTGTAGGGCAGGAACTGCACAGCCTTCCAAGTGACCTTTCAGTGTAAGGGGACTGTCATCTCAGGGAGTGTGTACCAGTTTAAGTAGAGTCAGAGCAGAAAATCAATACTGTCAAAATTAACTGTGGCTCTACTGGAGAATTTTATGATGGTTTGGTTTTGAGCAGTCATTGCCCAAATGGAATTAAGATACTCATTGAGCAAACATTTCAAATTCCTCTGAAATGGAAACAACTTCCTTATCTTTCCAGATTTGTTTGCAAATTCATTCTCCTGCTTATCTCATTCTCCCTAGTGTGTTAATTATGAAGTTGTGTGGTCTGTTTTCATTGATGACTTCTTTAGCTTTAATTCTTTCCTTTTGCTTGATTTTCGACACGGAGAAGTTGGGTGGCATGCCTGCTAGGCAAAAGACCATCATTGTCAGTATTGCAGGAAGATTAAACACACACAGACACTGGGCTGCTCTCATCCAGGTAAAAAGGAGCCTTAAACAGGAGCAGGTGCTGTGAGCTAACAGCAGCTTTGCCTGCAAAAACATGATCCCCCACCAAAACTTTATTAACAGTTTTGTAGCCTCAGCAGTGGGAGTATTGGTAGGAGGAGGCCAAGTGTAAACAGGGCACAGGTGGCTGTGTGGGGATTTCATCACAGGGGCATCCAGACCTGTTCTGAACAAAGAGCTGTACGTATATATATGAGAAACATGATTATTTTATATTTATATATGATGAGATTGCTTTTTTATATATATATAATATGTGTATTTCTACTACTGAGGGAACAGGGCTCATTTTAATAGTAGTGGGAAATGGTATGGAAATGAGTGCTGTGTGGGGGAGCAGTGGCTTCCCATCCCCTCCGTGTGTCTGTACACTTCTCTTTGCCTCAGTTTCCCAGCTGATGAGATTGGAGTGTTCCTTACAGAGGTACAGGGTGAAACTTACAGGTAGTTAATGTTTTTGAACTTGAAATGTGCAAAACCGATGAAAGTAGTAAGGTTTTTTGCTGTTCCCCATTTAGCACCAAGTTGAAATAGTGAGAGGCTAAAGCTCACTCAACCAACCAGCCTCAAGCCCCAGTTTGACTGCAGAGGAAATCTATTACTCATTTCCTGCCTTTGCTTAAAATAAAGAACACCCTCCTGCCCAGTACCGTGTCTAAGAAGACACATCAGCATTACTTTTTTTGCCAGAATAATAAAAGTGACAGGGGATTCCCCTGCATGTTTGATGCTTTTCTGCTGCACAGCTCCAGCAGTCCCAGAATAGCTGTGCAGAATCTGTGCCGAAACGGGAAGTGGACAGGTCTGTGCTGGGCTCACACGTGCCTCTTGCTTTGCCCTTACTGGAAACGTGTGTCCCTGTTTCAAGAAATAACTAGAGGGGCATGGTAGGAGAACACCACTGGTCTGAAATCCAGAAGAAGATGTCATTAAGGAACGGAAGAGAAACTGCTGCTTTTCAAAAAAGAACTAGAGGGGCCTGGGTGCAAATCCCCTCTGGCTCTTTATGCATAACACAACGTTTTTCTCTGACATGCTGAAGGCATACGTGCATTTGTTACCCTATGGGGTTGTGGATGGGGATGTGACATCTCACTGGTGGGATTAGGTAATGCAAGTCTTGAGGAGAATGTCCTCATTGTGGACTGGGGTCACTTGTACTTCATGTGGAGGGTTATGCATCTAGAGCTTGCAGAAATTACACTGGTTTGAGGATGGTTATGTGGAGAAAGCTGTGTCTGTACTTTTGTGAAAGGGAGCATTAGATGAGTGGACGTAGTAGAATGGATCTATGTAGCTTTAACTATATCGGTACAGATAAATTGGTACAGTATTTATATGCCAATGACATAGGAATCTTGTCAGCCTGTGCAATTAAATTACAAAATGAAGGTGTTCATCTCACCTTGGCTGATCCTTGCAGTTCTTAGATTTGACCTCTTCGGAACAAATCTGGCAGCTGCAGTGAAGCTACATTTGAAAACCATGTTTTCATGTGTGGAGATTTCAGCATCCCAAGTAGGCAGTCAGGTGTCTCAATGGGAGCTCTTAGGAAGAGAGGACCTGCAAATCTGTGCCTTCTTTAAGTATCTGTGGGGACCCCTTCAGGAACACTTTAAAATACAGAGCATCATCTGAGTCCAATGTCAGGTTTTGCAGTTATTTAAACTTTGTTGTTGAGCTACTAGAACTTTGCAGTGGGAATTGCACATCAGAGAAAGGCATCACTGATGCTGGAGATCAGGAACATACCTTCCAATAGTTCTCCATTGAACACGGGGCCCTTTCAAGAACCTGCTGACAAAAATACTCATTATTTGGTGTAACTGGAGAAGCTTTCAAATTAATTCAAAACTTTCAGTATTGTCCAAAGAGGTGTTACTTCTATATTGTTATATTAATATTCAGATAAGAGGCCACCACTTAGTGAATTCTAAAAAGTAGAGTGTATTAGCATTAGTTATCATCATGCCAAAAACTTCAACATCATTTTCTAATAATTGAAATTAAAAAAGCCCAAAACCATAGCCAGCCTAAATCATCTTAAAAACATCTTAAAATCGTATTAATTCCACAGATTTGAGTGAAGCTCCAGTGCCATTCACTAACTGCTCATCGTATGCCATCACATGGTGATCTCTGGTTTGTATTCCAGGAGTAGTAGCGTGGTGATCCCAGACTTGCACAGCATTTACAAGCTGCAGGAGTGTTTGGTAGTACCTGTGCCATCTACTGCCTTATTCCAAATATCTCAGCAGTATTGGAAAGAATTCTGACGGGTCTGCCTGCAGCAGTACCACTCTGTGCAGGAGAAAGGTGGCTTTGCAGGGTGGCAGCTGTCACCTGGGGTCACTGGGCAGACATGTGCCATGCATGCCCTTCCTGCCTGCCAGGCACTGAGCCAGGGGTGTGCACAGGGCAAAGCCCCAGCTGTGGAGGTCCATGCTGGTGAACCTGGGGCTTTCCTGGGGGACCCCACTGCTGGCTGCAGACCTGTAAGAGGCTTCTTGTAGAGGGAGAGATTGTGGCCCAGTGCTCTGAAGGTGTGAGATATGGGCTGTGATCAGGGAGCATAAGGACAGAGCCAGATGTACATCTTGTCTTCACATCATAAAGCTTAACATTCCTGTCTCCTGTGGGCTAAAATACCCTCACACGAGGGTATCACAACGTCTGCTTTCTGTACCTAATTTGCCCTGCATTTTTTGTTTGTCCTTGGGTGCAAGATAAGAGGTTACCATCCAAAAAAAAATAAGTACAGCAAATAAATAAGTACAGTGAGAAAGAGAAGTCAGAAGCTCTTTAGCTCCTAATTAGTATTTTAAATGAACGGAGGAAAAAGCTGCTTTTTTCACAAACCACACATTCTAATATTGTCTACAGTAACTGGTGCTTGCAAGCATTCAGGGTCTGGTGTCAGTAATTCCAGAGCTGAGCCTTTGGCTACATCTGCAATAACAGCCTCTCCCACTCTGAAGAATACACCCATGCATATATATATATATGGTCATATATAAGGCCCAGCACTGCATATTATACTTTCTGAATGTCAACTGCGTGAGTGTAACACCTTTGCTTCGATTTTTCCCTCTTGCAGATGTACCACTAAAATAACTAAAATGTGAGTTTTGCACTTTTTGTAGGGGAATGTCTCTCTTTCTGGGGAGGAACCTTTCTTGGGTGGTTTCAAGAGTCACTGAGTTTTCAGAAGAGCTGACTTCATCCCTCTGGTCATGATAACATGGTTGAATTCTGCCCTCAGCTGTACAGACACAGCTGCCCTTGACTTCACTGGGAGCTGCTTGTACACATACAAGGGCAGAATGTGGACCAGGATTTTTAGGTTCATGTGAGTGCTGTTGGAGGCTAAACAGAGGTCACATAGAGTTGCTGGCATAGAGCCATGTGTGATAAAGTATGCTATGTTTTATCTTTCTCAGGATACTTACTTTAAAGCCTCATGAAGACATGGTCTCTTCAGTCAGTTGGAATTTTTTTTTTTAATTATATCTAATGTGTTAATTTCTTGAACTGCTGTGACAGTGTTGTGTGCTGTTGATCAGCTCCTGGATTCCTCTCCAGAAGTGGCTGCATTTTCATTGGTGAGAGAGACACTATGAAAATTCTGCAGCCTTGAACACGAATACATAATTCTAATCTATATCTTTGTTAGGCTAAATATTAAATCTTTTTTATGTAAGGATGGGATGTAATCGGAAGAAGAGTATGTACAATTTTGGTGTTTTGTGTGAGAAATGTTTCTATGTGACCAGAATTGCATTAAACAGACAATTCTTATGCTTATGTGGCATGTCATCAAAATGTATCCACCTTTTTTATTATGCTGAAAGTATGGAAACAAAATTAACATTCTCACTAATAAGCGACTTCACATGCTGCAAAGCCCGCCTGTGTTACATGCTGAGGTTCTTTTGGAAGGGAGAGTTTGAGACCTGGAGAAGAATCTTTTGTGAGACCTTTTGAGGTTGTGAAGTGCTTTAAGAATGAATTTTCAATTTGCTTATGTAAGTGCTGCTCAGGTGAGCTCCAGATCACTGTGATTAAGCCTATCTTAATAAACCTTTAAAATGCAAATCAGCTTCTGAAGTTTGTGAACATCTCATGGAAGAATGTGCATGAAACCTGTGTGTATACAGTATATACATGCATGTGAGTGCATATATATAAATGTGTGTATAAACACAGTGACAGAGACACGTATTATTTTGGTATTTATAGAATTACTGAAGTTATTTTGTGAGAGGCAGAGATCCTGCAAATCCCTTGAAGCTAATTCTGTTGCATGAAGGTGTGGTCTAAGGCTACAAATCTTCTCACACGTTCATGTTTAAGTTTTTTGAAACCATATGAAGAATATCTGAAGTGCCAAAATGTTTAGGCATTCTAATCCAAATGATATGAGTAAGAGGGATAAGTATTCTTCATTTAAGAAAAGATTAAAAAAGGAAAAAAAAAAACCAACCCAAAACCCAAAGCTAAATCTGTTACTCTTCACAATAAATAATTTTGCTTCCAAAGTATCTGCTGAAGCCACCTGTGACGCCCAAACACCTAGAAGAAGCCCCAAAAATGTATTCCTGACAAAAGACACTTCTGACTATGTTCTTTGATATTTTTTAATTTTTTTTCCTTTTTTTTTTTTTTTGGTCCCTGTTTTCCTTCAGAGAAGACTGGCTTACTGGAGAAACTCTGTTTTCAGATTTTTTCTTTTCACTTGGCTGAGTGATGAGAGAAAGAATTCCATACTGGACTTACTAGGAGCTGCATCACCAGAAAAGCAGGAGGCCAATCAAGGTGTATATTTGAGTAATTCAGGCTGCTGGAGAGAACTGTAAAGTGGAAAGGACGCTGAGCAAAAGTGGCTGCAGTGCTGCATTTTGTAGCAAGCTCAGTGAAGAGGAACTGCTGGAGGGGAATCTGGTTAGTGCCTTACTAGAAATTATGAACGCTGAAAGTAAAGAGAAATTGCTGGTGATTAAGCTTATTTTAAACTCTGAAGTTTGGGCTTGATTCGGCCATACACTTTCTGAATCCAGTTGTCAGGAATGGCATGTGTTCTCCCTTTTCTTTACATGCTGTGTGTGAGGTTTTGATAGGACACTGCTCCCCAGTGTAAGGTAGCAGCTTCATCTTCAAAGACTGGCTTTTGAATTACTTAAAAAAACCCAAAACAAAACAAAAAAAAACAAACAAGCAAAAAACCCTGCTCACTAAGCAGTAGTTGTGAGCTGAAATATAACTCCTGTAAACGAATTACAGTGAAATTCCCTCTTCCATAACTGGCTTATCTGACTGTCTTGGTTTGCAAATGAAACCTGCTGCTTCTGTTGCTGATCCTGCCACTGTTGTCATGAGAGAGTTTGGTATGTGCACTTGAAGCTCACTGCTGCTTTTCTTTTGTCCTATGCCAAAAACTCGTGTTCAGGGGAAAATAGAGCCTGAGTGGTGTAACTGAAGAAAACATGTTTATGATAAGCAAATACCACCAGAATGATAATGTAAACTTCCACTAATGCAAGTGGCAGTGCAGTCCTGCAGTATTTGGGTTGAGAAGATAATCAGAGCCATGGAAAGGTCCCTGGGGCTGGCTCTGTGTACGATCCCACCGGGAGGTACTTACACAGTCCAGAAGGATGACTTGACTTTGTTTTATTAATCTGGGCAGAGTTGTACCCTTCTGTAAAGCCCTAACTAGTGACAGGCCATGGCTTGGCTTGATGCCGTAGTGTTACTCAGGTATTTTCTCTCAGTGAGTTGAAAATCCAGGATATGTGAGCTGGATAGACAGGAGATGTTCTTCTTCACTTGTGTCTCCGTGCTAACAATTTACATATCATGGCTCAGTAAGTATCCAGCCATATGAAAATAGGTTTTTCTCATGACAGAAATCGGTGCACTAATTTAGTTTGATTCCACTTTTTGAAGCTGTACTAAGACTGGTGTGTCACCCAGATGGATTTATTCAAGCACAGTATGAAAATGGCCATTACAGAAATAGGCACAGTCTCTCCAGTCATGATGTCAAACCTGACAGAGATAACACTGTAGTGAATGTAACTTCATAAAATCACACTTACTGTTCTGCATTCAATAAAAGTCCTCTTATTTATTTAGGTATTGCAATGAAAACATGATTTACTACTTTTGGTTTTGGATGAACACTAAATCCAAAGGTTTTTCCAATGGAAAATGTTAAATATGAAAAATTCAGTGATACTCTCTAGAACTTTCAAGTTCCAGCATACAGAATTTCTGCAAAGTTCCAAACATATGTCTTCTTTTTTTAATTCTTTCTTTCCTTTTTTTTTTTAAGTCACCACAGAGTGTTTCTTCTGCTATGGGAAGACTTCCTTGAAAAGCTTCTGTATAAAAAAAAAATATCCTACCACATTACAGTATGCATTATTGTTTATTGTTTGCCTGTAGTTTGTTTTACTCTTATCCTACATGTGATCATATTCCCAGTTAGTAACCTATTTCTTGGTAAATTATGCATTTGATTTTAACAAGAAGCCCTGACACAGAATTATAATAAAATATCCTACTTACTCGATACTTTAAATTCTTGAACTGAATTTTTTTTTTTTTTTTCCATTTTTTAATGCCTAGATTTGCCACACCATTTTTTCCCCCCAGAACTTCACTTTGAGGAATTTGCTTGTTATGCTAGGTTATTTATATGTTTCATTTGGAAGAAGTATGATAGTTAACAAGGGTAGGTCAGATCTTTGGAGGCAAATTGTTTATGTCATTTTTTATGCTGTGTAAAATTGCTGCTGAAAGCATTCTTACAAATGCAGCTATTACTGGTGGTAATTACTTAGTTAGAGTTTAACATCTGATTTTAGTGCAGAGTTGTCACTTAAAGCATGTCTAGAAGAGAGTGGACACATATATACATAGAAAAGAGAATGTGGAAGGCTGTGTGCTTTTCTTGTATTTATTTGATGAATTTCAGTTATGTTTGTTAAAATTGCCCATGTAGGTAAGATGAAATAGTTTTGTTTTGCAGATCTAAAACTTGAAGGAATATATTTATTTTTTTGCAATATGTGATACAGGCAGGAGGAACTAAATCGAAAAGTTAATAGGTTCTGGTATCAAAAGTCAATTAGCTACTTTGAAAGTGAAAAATCATAGAATTATAGAGTATTCTGCGTTGGAAGAGACCCACAAAGATCACTGAAGAGCTGTGACTTAATTTTACAGACTGGTAGGAAGCCAAATTACTGTTTCCTTTTGTGGATACTCTTTTGGTACAAAAATGGTGACAGATTTTACCAGGAATGGTACTGAAGTAATTACTGCCTTTAATAGTTGCTGTATGACCCATTGACACATAAATATGGTTTGAATTTGGAAGTATCTCCGTGGCCACAGTGAGACGATTAACAAGCTGCACGTATGTATCTCTCACTGTGTGGTTGCTGACCTGATGCTAGTGGTAGCATAATGCTAATAATCAACCTTCTTTTCTAACTTACTTTCCTTTTTATGTCTCATTTCCCACGGTGTAGTTTTTGTGGGCATATTTTGGCAACCTTGGTTTGTGCTTCTTGGAAAGCTGCTGCATCTTTCTGCTTGTCCTTTCTCAGGCGGCACCACCATTTATGACTCTTTTATGACTCTGTGGGGTTTTAATGTTTGAAAACCAGCAACGTGGCCTCACCTAAATCGAATTAACCCAGCTGTATTCTGTTCTGGCTGCTGATCTGAAAGCTGAAGTCATTCAGTTTGAGATTCCCAGCTGGCAGTGCAACACATTGCACTGTTTCAGTAGTAATGAAATTCCCCTGCAGTATATACTGATGCTTGTTTTTGATAGGGAATATGTCTGATGTTCAGAGTTATGTTAACAAAATATTTGAAGGCCAGGGAGATTGCTCTTGTGATGAAGTTCTTCTCTGATGTTGTTATCATTAAAGCTGGCTGTAAATGTTCCCTTTAAAACTGGGTTTGGAAGGCTGAGTTCTGAGAAATTTATGTAGGATAATTTTGACTTTGGAGTTTCAGCTGAAAACAGAAAAATCTTTGTGAATGCTGCTGTGGTGCCTCATGGGAATTTTAGGTCAGCTGCACCCTGCAGACCTGTGTGTTCACTGCTTTGGTGTTCCTGTGCATCCCAGACTGTCCAGAGTCACTCACTCCTGTAGTCCAGACAAGAAGAGAGACTGTGAACGTTTGAGGAGATGTAACCTGTGCTGTCAGCTCTATGCCACTTTTCTCACAGTTGTATCTAAATTTCTTGCAGCAGCACATTCATTAACGTGGCCAACACCTGTTACAGCCTTCTTTCTCTCTGTTTCATCTGAGACAAAATTCTTTGTTAAGTGCAAATCTTCAGATTCTTTTCAAATGGGGCTTCTCTTGTTGTTTTAAATATTCAAACTGTGGTGCTTGACATTAGGAAAAGCAAGTAGAAGCTCATCTGTCAGATGCAATGGGAAATGATGAGCTTTGTCACAGACCTGTATTCCAGTGAGAGCTGCTGTCACAACTTCGAGCAGGTCCTGCAAAACCTCTGCCTCCTGCTGTACCATTACCATGATGGCATAAAAGCCTGCTGTGCCTAAGGAGAGCAATTCACTGGGATTTTGGAACTTTCAATGGTATTTTGAAAACACGCAGTCCGTGTGGTGTCCTGAAAATAAGGACCTTGCTCGTATTAAGTACTGAGGAAGCCCATGGAGATGAGTCAGAACATGCTGTTATGTGCAGGAATTGGTGCTGCTGGGGAAGGATGCTGCAAGTTGCTGTAGCAAGGGAAGAGTGTGGGGATGTCTCAGTCTTGAAGTGCAGGGAGGCATTTTTGAATGGTGATAACCTTTGCTTGCCTCCTAACACCTGCTAGGGAGGGTTTTTTGGGGAGGGGGAGTATGAATTTTTTAGTGGGGAGAAAGGTGAGCACACTTTATTACATAAATAGGTAATGTTTTTCCTTCATTGCCTTACTCTGCAATGTTACATGGCATGATGCACTTAAAAAGCAGCTTCGAAGCCAGTTTTGAAGAGCAATAAATGGAATTAATCTCATAAAAGTAACCAACACTGAGGCAAAAATTGTAAACCCCAAACCCATTGTCTTCACTGCAACTGCAGGCTGCAGTTCAGGCTCACTGAAGTTAGCCAGAAAACAGGATTGTTTCCCAGCACTTGCCCTGTCAGTTCCTTCCTAGTCCTTTTCAGGAACTGGAATGGTCTTTGTGTGTGTCCCTGAGGTTGGCCAGCTGAGCAGTGCAGTGCTGTCTAGCCCCTCCTCTGGTGCCTGGGTTAGGTGCACACACAGAGATCTCCCCTTTTCTTTGGTCTTTCCTTCCTTTCCTACAACATTTAATTTGCAGTCAGGTTCTGTACAGAGGAGCTGACCAGCCTTCTTGTGCCATCTGAAGATGTCACAAGACGTGAGGCTGGTGCAGACCTGGCCCTGCAGGGCACGATGAAACTCCTTGCAGGCAGGTGCTCAGAAGACAGGGAGACCAGAGAAAATAAGGAGCTGAAATAGAGCCTTTCCCTTCTGGAAGGAGCTGTGGCCATGCCTTTCCACCTCTGGAAGCCATTCCTCCTTTGCTTTGCTGCGTCCCTGCTGTCAATCCAGAGTGTCTCAAACTTCATTTGCGCTCATTTCACACAGAGTTTGCTTATCAGTCTGAAAGGCGGCTGTCTGATCTTTCCTTTTGCATGCTTTCACTTTTAAGATCTTCCCTTTCTTATGTAAAAAAGGCAATTAGAGTCGTATCTGTTTATTTTAAACAAAATGGCTGTTAATTAGCGTGATCAAAAACCCTGCCATTGTAGACTATGGGCTTCACTTTGTAGTTGCACTAAATTGCGTACAGTTTGGTGCCAGCTGACATGATAGCAACACAAAGTCTGGCTTTTTTTAACTTAATGAACAAACAGATTTATGAGGCTTTGTTATCTTCTGGTTTAGATCTATAGGTTCTGAATGCATTATTTAGAGTTCTTGTTTCTTAATGACTAATGTCATGTTGTTACTTATTAAGAGTGCTTTAACTTGCTGAAGAAGTTTCCCTCGCTTTTGTATTCCCTTGTTTCCATTTTCCTTCATTTTTTTTTGATGGCTTAATTAAAGAGTACATCTGTGGTACACAGAACAGTTGAGATGCACTTCTCTAGTCGCATTCAGATGTTTCAGCACTAAACTCTCTAATGCTCTGAGAGGACTGGATATTCTGTCATCCCTTCAAATCAGAATAAGGGCAGTCCCTCAAAGTTTTCCTTGCCTCCATCACTGCCTGGTATTCACTCCTAATGTCTGGGAAAAAAGATGCCCACCACAATCTGTCAGTGTAGTCTTGCTTTGCTTTGGAAAGAAAAGGGTTAAGAATATTGGTGGTAAAGCTGTGATAGCGTGATTCTCATCTATAGACCTGCCATCTTCATGTGAATGACACCATGTCCTCCTAAATGAAAAAAGACATATAAAACCAAATGGTATTTCAAATAGTTAGTGAAAATTCCATGTGCTTTCTTGTTAATCACTGTGACTATTACTTTTGCATGGAAGGTGCTAATTTTGGAAATTTTAAGGGTCTGTTTTTTGTATTTGGTGTGGCCACTGAAACAGCAACTGGGACTAGCAAAGATGTAGATTTGGACATGAATCATAAGATCATCTATTCTTGCCACCACTGGAGAGCTGGGAACTGCAGTGCCGTTTCCAGAATTCACTTTCCTTTGAATGCACATACCCTGTCACTGAAGCTTCTGCTGTGTCCTTAGCTTGCCATTTTGATGTTAAATTCTTCTATATGCTGATACAAGGCCTAATTGACCCAATATTTCCAGAAGTAGCTGATTATTCAGGTATGTCATTATTTCTCTGCCTTTTTATCTGTTGGTCATTATTGAAGGATTCAAGTGAAATCCTTATTTGCATAGAGAAAATCAAAATTGAAGTCAAGTCATAAGCAAAGTCAGTGAGCTGGCATAAATTTGATTAAAAGAAGGTGTGATCAGACCATTTTATGGGGTTTTCTTTCATTTAAAACTTTGCATTGAGTGTAATTCGTGGTTATAATTCTCCAAGTACATGTTTAATTTAAATACGTAAGGCAATTAGCACTTTCTCCTGTGGTTATATTTCAGTATTAAACCCATACACAATTTCATACTAAAATATTGAGCAAAATATTTTAATACTTGCTATTATAGAAGGTTAAGGTAGTAATAATATTGTTTGTTCCATAGTCTGTGTAGACACAAGGCAAAGGAAAAAACCAAACCAGGGAGACCAGAGAAAGTGAATATGAAAACAAAAGTACTACAAATTTTAGTGATGCTCTGATAGATTCACAATTTTTTTTTAATCTCTTGCACTTGTAATTTCCAAATTAAAGAGAAATTAAATACATTTATGATTTCCAGTGGAGAACCACTTTTAGAAAGTCTTTTTTTGTTTGATCAGTCATAACATTATGTTGAAATTAATAAAGGGTTCCTTTTTTGTTTTAACAACATAAAAAGAAGAATCAGGTAAAAGAAATTTTCATATGGTAATTTGCCTTTATATATAAAATAGAGCTTTTTAAGGCTAATGATTAAAATGGAAAATTTCCGACTTTATCAAGAGGTCTTTTTGAGGTTTTTCAAAATGAAATATCATTAAAATTGGTGTATTTATTGAAAATGTTCAATATAAATGAAACAGTAATTTACAGTGGAAATAATTATTTCCAAGGGTTTTTTTAGACAATATGAGTTTTTTAATAATAAACAGAAGAATAAGAAATGGTATACAGTTAAGTAAAACAATTCTGGAGAGAATGGAAGTCAAGCACTGTGGCCCTTTTCATCCTTAATTCAAGAACAAAGATTTGTTCAATGAAAAACAAGGAAGAAATCATGATAAAATAATGTTATTAGACACTACTTGCAAAGCACTTGTAGATCTTCCTAAGAAAACTTACTTGATTTTAAAAAAAAAAAAAGAACATTAACAAATTAACAATGTGCTTGAATTATTGAAGTCTGAATGTAAATGAGATGTGCTTTCCCTTTCTCTTCATTTTCTCCTTTTTGCCTCAGAACATGAACTTCTCAGTCAGGAGATGGTTTATGAAGGGAAGTCTCTTAGGGCAAGTTATTTCGTAATTGTTCAGTTCCAGGAATATTTCACTTTGTGATGAAAGGGCTGATATTAGCAGTTATTCTTCATGTTGACTAACTGGAATATTCTATGATTACAAATTGTATAGGGTTATAAACATTTATGGAAGTGCTATTTTTCATGTGCTAGTTAATTTACAAATATTTTACGTTTCATTAACATATATAATATTTTGTCTGTAGATGTAATAGAAATGGGGCTTTGATCCATCCAAGTCCTTCAGCAGATGCTTAACCTTAAGCACATAAATAATCCCATTGTTTTCAGTGTCTTTAATCTGTGCTTTTAAGTGCTTTGTTGGATTGTGGCCTAGTATAATTATATGTTTGCAATAACAGTTGCTTATTAAAAGCAGTTGTTAGATCTCAAAAATAATATAAAAGAAATAACATGAGAAAATATGTATCAAACAGTGATGCAAAAATACATAAAAATTGTTTCAGAATCCTTTTTTTTGCTTGTCAGTGCCTATCACGTTGCAGATTCTGCTTTTTGAAATGCTCCTTTCGTTTATGAGGTCAAGACCAAGGCGTGTTAAGTAAGTTCCCATGGATAATTCTGTGAAAATTCAGGGATTTTTTTATTAAGTTTTGTTTGTTATTAACACTGAATTCTATAACAAAGGTGAGATTCTGTTAAATGATTTCATGGCATGTAATTCTAAATCACTTAGTGGGTCAGTCACTAACTCTCAGTTCCTACAGGACTTTGTTACTCTGTTTCATAAGAACAACTGAGTGAAAGGAGTGTTGATAAAGTAGAAACACTACTGGTTTCTTTCCAGCATTTCATCTCTTAATGTAGTTTAGTGACTTTCACTTTTCCTCACTCTTTTCTTGCCTGGTTCTGTTCTGTAATGTTCCATTCTACGTCAGACCCTCCTTATTTATTTTAACCCAAAGCAAAGATTGAGGACCTAAGGGTTAAATACTGTATTGTACTCTGATAAAATATTCTGGTGGGGTGTGAGTGATGTTGTTTACCTGTCTGCCAGTCCAGCTGCATTTCTCAGAGCCTTGCTATGAGACTGAATATATTTCTAGATAGTAAATCCTCTAAAATCTAGAGTTGGTATTAGCAGAGGCACATGAGATTTTGATTGACAAGATACCACTTGTATGGGTCAAACACTCATCTTACCACCCAGTGCTTGTGCCTGCAGCTTTCTCCTGGTATGTCCCCTCTCCATAAATTAATTTACTGCTTCCCTGATCTACCTGGTCCTCTGAGATATTTTTCAGTTTATTTTTCTGTGGAAGCTCAAGAATGACCACAATAGCGGTCATTTAAAGGCAATTCTCCTTGGCCCTTTGTGTTTCTGAGTCAGAGCTTACATGTGTTTTCCAGTGAACTGTCACTTCAACTCTTCCAGCACAAGCATCTTGCCTGGTCTGCCAGCCAAATTTTTGACTGCGTTTTCAGCTAACAGGAGCACGAGTGAGTGACCACAAGCATCCAGCAGCATTTAAAGGGTAAAGGAAATGTGAAATGATCTGTAAATATCACTCTTATGTGTGATAAAAAGGAGGGCTTTGCTGTCCTAAATTAGAATATCCAGCGGTAGAGTGAATATAATACCCGAATAAATTCAGTGTAATTTATTTTGTTATGTGAAATGGGGATTCTCCTGTGAGCACAATGGAGCATGTGGATACTGTAGGTTGTTCCTTTGCAGGGGACCATGTAGCCTGGTGTGCCACTCCGTGATTTCATGTATATGTTGTATATATATTGCAGTGCACAGTGATCCCAGCTGGATGACCTGGTCTGAGGATGCTGTGTATAGATATGTGAAGTAGCACTCTTTGGAAAAGGTGAAAATAAACAGCAAAAGACTGCAAGAAAACCAGAGTCATTTTCTGGTTGAAGTGTCAGAGTAGACTCTTCCCCTACCCACTTGGGAAGTAACAATTTCCCCCCAGAAATTAGTTCATTAGTGTGTATTGCTATTCATGCAGGAAGGTGTGTGATGTCCTGCGGCTGTATGTATTGGAGTAGAAAATGTCACCTCCTATCAGATTTGCAATACTCCCAGCCCGTGCTGGCCCAGGGCATAGAATCTCTTGAGATCTTCCATAATGCACAGTGACTGCATCACTACAGCTGAATCAAAACTTCACCGTGTTCAAGAAGAGGATAATGGTTGCCACCTTATGCAGCTCAGATAAATGACAAGTTTGGGGAAGGTCACAGCTCAGTATGCAAAGTCTTCCACATCTCACAAGAAAAAGAAAAATCCCATATCCTGCATGGTGCCTTCCCCCCTCTCCGTCTCTTTGCTTACACAGGTGGAAACGCTGGAATTAAATAGCAGAGGGAGCATGAGTGCGTGGCTGGTTGTATTTTGATGTGGTTCTTAAATTGCCCTTCATTGTCAGAAGCTGTTAGGCTGAGGAGTGAAGTATACTCCTTGAGTGGCAGTAGGAATTGGTAATTACCTTTAATTCTCTACAGGGGCACGTGGAGGTGGGGAGTTTGCCCGAGTGTCAGTCGGAACTGACGCAGAGGGAGTAGGGGTGAAGGCTGCCCATGACACTGGAGTGCACAGGAGGCAAAGTGGGGTGATGTCCCCTTTCTCAGCAGCCTTTGTGCCCAGAGAATGCCATGGGTAGGTCAGGGGACAGCTGCTTCAATCTCAATGTGGTGTGAGAGTCTCGGGGTTGGACATAGGAAGGGCTGCAAGCACAAAAGTGGGAGCATCCCTGATTTTTTTTAGCAGGTCTGATCAACCCTTTGGCATCCCAAGCCCTCTAAGAAAGAAGCCTTCCCCTGCCAGGCAAAGGCAGAGGGGTGAGGAAGGTACGTGCTGAAGCTGGGTGGGATGTTCAAAGCCATGGGCAATCCGCAGTAGGAATTGCTCTCGGCCACGGTTAAATGCGTCAGCAATGATACAAGGAAGATTTTGCAGTCACCAGCCCTCCAGTTGAAGCAAGACTGAAAAATGTAACACACCATGCCCTAATCCACTTAATATGGTCTCTGTCCATAGCTACCCACTTGCTGTCTTACAGTAAAGCTGTTTGGTTTCTCCATGTCCAAGCAGAGGGGGAAGATTAAGTCGGCTGCTGCACCACGTAGTTGCTGGCAGAACTTCTCTTCTGCTACACGGGCTGTAAGATACGCTTTGTTTTATTTTCTCCCTTTCTTTTGAAAGGTACAAAATACAGTGACAGGAACTATCATATTCAATTGGACATGCTTTCTACAGATTTGTTAAGGATTTACTCTACACATTTGTAGCATTTAGTTGCCATGGCAATGACCTCGGTGCAGGAGGAACAGCCTTTAGGTTGGACCTCAGATTTTCCTTTCATTTCCATTTAATTTGATTTGACTGCGAAATGTCACTTCCATTGCATTGATTAAGCTTCATTGCGGCCACCAGCTCTGTTAGAAAGGTTAAAGGGCAGGCCAGTGGCTGTCATTTTTCTCCCCCCCCGCCCTTTTCTGATATCAGTATAGGGTTGGTTTTTTTTTTCAGAGAAAGAGGTTTTACCCCATGGTGTTCAACAGTAAAAGCAAAACTAATGCAGCAACAGTTTGAAGCGATGCTAACCTTTAGTTTCCTCAGACTATTTTGCAGCACTTTAAAAAATAGGTATTTGTTTCTCTTTATTTTCCTGATATATGCTCACCCTCAGATTAATAAATCGAATGTGCCCTCCAGCATTAGTAACCACATTGGGAGGAGGACAGCCATCTCTTTTTCAAAGAGAATGTTATCCCCAAGGTGTATAATAACACTCTGCTGGGTGCAGAGAGTTTCCCTTTGCACAGGCTCTTCCTAGTTTGTTTGGTATTTGCCAATTATGCAACAAGTGTAAAATAGAGAATGGCAGCATGTTGGGATGGGAGGCTCCAGAGGAGACCCAGGCAAAAGCAAGGATCACTTAAGCTATTTTATTAATGGCAAACAAGATAAAGTCACAACTGTGGTATTCCTCATTCCTAGTCAAAAGCTTTCAACCTTTGAAAGCGATACTGCCCATCTGCGGAATACAAAGGTACAAAAATTGTGCTTTATTTGTAAAGACTTCCCCCTCTTGCTGCCCTCAGACCTCTGCTTTGTACCATGTGGGCTGTCAAGACTTAGATAAATTAGGTCAGTTCATTTAGGTTTTGCAGAACCTCAGATACCTCTTTTGTCTACATCTCTGTAGGAGCAGGCACACAAGCCTTAGTGGCAAGCTGGCTTTTTCCTGTAAGCCAGGTTTTCTGCCACATGCTTCAACATCAGCTAAAATACCATCTTGAAATTTGCATATTGCATGATAACTGAAGTTAAGATTTTTCCTGTGTAGTTTGGTCAAAACTTAAGGTAAGAGTCTTACAGTTATGTGGGGTTTTTTATTTTTTTATTTTTTTAAATAGATCAGATGCTCGTTTTCAAAACATTGAGAAACTTTGTTTTGGTCTTAGTAGTGCTGAAAATAATTAAGTTTGATTAGTTGGATGGAATTGAAAAAAATGAATAAAACAGAAATATTAAAACAGCTTGGTCTAAAGGGAAGGGCTCATTAAAGCAGGCATGTGAGTATGAACTGGTGGGTTGGTGAGGAAGAGGTTTGAAAAGGTCAAGGGAGAGAAAATGTTTGTCCAGGCACAGGGTAAAGGATGCAGTGAAAACCTGAAACACCAAAGAACTCCATATGGCTTGAAAATCTTTGCAGATGAAGGACTGTTTTTCTTTCCTGACTGAACTGAGCTTCAAATTAAGCCTCTTCCTTTTTGGAATGGAGGACTGAACTAGTGTGAAGAAAACTGAAGGTCTGGAGCCTCTATATTGGCTGACGTGGGGAAATAACTTGCACATATGTGAGAAAGAGGGAATGCATTTAATTTCTTTTTCTGATTTCTGCTCCATTCTCTGTGATGTGCAGCATTTCATATCAGGGCCACCCTCTCTCAGAGACATCTTCCCCTCGTGGGTGCTCAGGGCCAGGTGTGGAAGGGGGAGATGCCTGGGGATGCACATCCTCACTCCCACAGTGTGGTTCGCATGCAGGGAGGGCTTGAATTGGGGAAAGGTTCTGCTGTGTCCCTGTGTGTCACAAAGGAGGGGAACAGCTTGACTGGGCAGCCCTGAAGCTCAGAGCTTCCTTGGCAATCCAGGTGGAGGAGCAAGACCTCTGGCTCTCATGTGTAGCTCTGTTGTCTGAGTTTCACACTGCTGGTGGGATGGCTGTGGGAGGGGGGACACAGCCTGCTCAGCACCTTCCTGGGAGCACTGGCTGTTCTGGCTCCCTGCTCTGTGTGCCTCCCAAAAGTTACGTGAGTAACTGGGAAAAGAAGGAAAGGAGGCAGAGAAGGAAGTAATTTCCTACATGGAATAGAAAGATGAAAAAACCCACTTAAAGCTGGAATAACTCGCTGCAGTCCAGCTGGTGGTCTGTGGGATGCTGCTGTCTGACCTGCTTGCTTTTCTGCTGTGGCCTTGCCTTGGGACTGGGGGTGAAGGGGAAAAGTTGGATGTGAAATCGAGCAGCTGCTGAATACTTCTGCTTATCCATGCACATTGTCACCGTGCCCATGGAGGGGGAGGAGGAGTTTGGCATTGCCTGAGCCTCCACACTGTCCTGTCGAGGTGCCCCAAAAATCAGGATCCTGCTTACAGCTTTAAAAGTACTCAGTTGTCTAGGTCTGAGTTTGCTAAAGAACATTTTAGCTCCCAGTTGTGTGGGTGTTTCTGACAATGCATTATGATCACTTTTTCTGCTTTCTGGTGTTTGGAAAGGACACAATTATAGAAAAAGTTCTCCTTTTGAACAAGATAGTGTTAATATTCTCAGAGTGTAAATACAGACTTCCACAGAAGGTGAATCTTCTGCAGCAATGTTTCAAAAACTCCCAAACTCAGAATTACTTAAACTCTGAGTCACAGTTTGGAGATGAAGAAAATGTGGGACCATGGATAAAATATCAGATTAAGGGAAAATACTTCTCCATGCACTCTAGGTTTGAGGGGGTTTTAATATGGATCATGGTGTTTGGTTTCCTATTCAAAAGCAGTTTGCACATGATTGATGCTGGTATTGCTAATTTTTGTTGCAATTTATGAAGCAGTTTGTTTTAGGAAAATAGTGTTTAAGACTAAATACTGAATTTGGTGCTTGTTCTTCATGGCAGTTGTGCCATGTAGTAGGAATACCAGCTTTCTGAACTCTCAGTAGCACTCTGTGACTGAGACAGGAGAACAGCAAATAGCTGTCTCCTGTGTCCTGTGTCATCCTCTCAGTTACAAACACGGCATAAAAAAACCTGAAGCATCTGTAGAAAGGTAAAAGCTGAATTCTGAAAATTCTGTTTTATACAGTATCCCAAATATTTGCTCAAAAATGAGACAAAATGGATTTTTTAAAAAGTTTTTTTTGGGAAAGTTCCAAACCTAATTGCCCTTTCTGTCACCAAAAGTTTGTAACTCACAGCCTGAGCAATCAAGGTGTCCCACGATGGAGGAGCTGCTGCACCTCCTTGCCAAGGCAGGTGTGGAGCAGCTCACCACCTAGAACAGAGCAATTCCCATCTCCCTCAGAAGCTGCTTATGGCAGTGATGGAGTTGAATTGATACATCCTTTTCTACCTCAAATGCACTGTCATTTTACTTTACACCATCAGTGAAAGACATTCTCTCACCCAGGTAAAGCAAAGTTGCCCTATTTAGTCAGTGAAGGGAGATGCTCTTTAATTCCTTTGCACAAAGTGGGCAGGATTCAGCAGCTCCAGCTCCAACACAGCTTTTTTTTCCCCCTTTTCTCAGCAGGAGCTGAGTATTGGCGTCTCTCCCACAGCATCATGCCTTGTTGTTTTCTCTCAAGCAAAAACAACAGAAAAGGAAGATGAAAAGGAAGAGGTAGACAGATTTGAAAGAGGATCGTTAGCTCCAGGGTCTGATGGGACCTCCTTGAAAATGTTCACAGCTCTGTGTCACCCCTGCCAAAGTCATACTGCAGTTTTCAAAACCTTTTGTAATCTCCAACATACAGACACTGTCTTCCTCTTTTCCTTTTTCTGTTTGCTGTTTAACACAAACACTTGTTCAGAGTAGATTTTTGTCTATTTACTTCTCCTTTTTAGACTTTAGTAATTAATTTGTGACATTCGTGTGTTGTGTCATGGTATGCTATTAATATCTTTGTTATGTATTAGCCTTCTCAAAGCATTTCTATGGAGGCCTAAAAAGAGAGGAGTTTCCCCTAGTTTTAAGCTGAATTACCAATTTGAATGTCAGGCCAGGTTCACAAAAACTTCCAAAATAGGTGAGAGTTATAAATAAAACTGAATGTGTTACTGTTTTGGGGGAAAGCTGTGGAACTCAGTTTTTTCTTCCAGCTCAGCCCCAGAATAGACACATGCTGTTAGTTTTTCATTTTGAGCTTTTAGATTCCAGCAGACCTCGAACTTAGCAAAAAGATAAGAAGAATTTTATGAACTGAAGAGTGAGTTTCATGCAGATATGAATCAGCACTGATATCTTGGCTACCGTCATCATGTGAGTATGCTGTCATTGCAGCAGATATGATAAATTTGGGAATCTTAAACTGAACACACTTGTCCACTGTGCCTGTGAGGCAAAGCAGGGAAAAGACAATTTTTCAAATGCCAAACCCAGTATTTTTAGAGGAATAAAATGTTTTACCTGTAGTCTCTTAATTCTGTCTGTAAGCTCCATTCAGGCTTTGAGATGCAGGAGGACTTCTGGGGGTTTTGGGCATCAAGCCAATAGAAATAATAAAAAATAAGAGGAAATCATAGAGCTGTTTTCTTATTGTTAATAGCATAATGCATCTTTTGTTGGGTTTCCTCTCTGCAGGACTCTCCCTGCTGCAGTAGGGCTGTTTACCTCTGTCTTCTCTTAGAGTTTCAAGCGCCCCGAAGTGCAGAGCTGCTTTCACAAACTGTACTAAAGGCTGCAAATTCTTGCAGAGAATCGGACAGATTTGATTGACCAAGTAAATGTAACACCCAGTGATGAGAAAAATTAATTCCAGTATTTAGAGAGATGAGATTTGTGGGAGTTTATAGTGTTAGTCTGTAATCTGAGTCTTTAATGTCTGAAGGCTTCGAGTCAGTGTTTATAAAGAACCCTCTTCACTTTGCCCCAATTTTGAAGCACTTATTTTCCTCTCTGCTTGCAAAGATCTTGAAAAGATCTCAAGTCTTTGTACTTGAGATTGCTTTTGTTCAGAGTTGTCCAGTGTTTTTTCCCCTTTCATGGTTTTTGCACTGTTTGCTTTGCTGTGTGTGAACATTCAGCCTGGGCTGTGTGCACATTGTGGGGTTTAATGTGAAATTCTGGTGGGTGAAATTGTGCCTATCTCCTCCTGTTTTGCCTTTTCTTTTTAGTACGTGAAGGAAGCAGCAAAAGGGAACATGCTGTTACTAAACATCTAAATAAATCATAGATTTGCAGTTTCATAATCAGTTTAGCAGATTTTATTCTAGTTGAAATATTGTACTGCATGTTTGTTTGTGAAAACGAAGAGAAAGTAAAAACAAAATTATATTTATCATCAATTTTGTTAATTACGGGAAACTAGTTCACAAATACACAGGAGTACTATCTTCAGCTAATCCTTTGTCTTCCTGTTTGTTTAATAAATTAGATGGATGTACCAAAAAGCATGCTGCTGGGGCAACATTAATTTTATTATAGAATAAAAAGTAGAACTATTAGTCTCTGTTTCTGGCATGTTTGGAAGCTATCTGACCTATTTTCTTCCCCCGCCCTCCTCACAGTGCTTACCAAATTCCCCTCTCCCGATGCCTCCTAACATAGAACTGTCTTACAATGAAACCAGCTGATAGCCAGCCCTGGAGACATTACCCAGTATCCTGGCAAACAGATAAGATATATTGTTTTATGTATTTGTGCAACAGGGAGAGACAGCTTCATCACTTCAAGCAAGGGAATAATCCGTTTACACTTAGAGGAATAGGCTCACTTGGTTTTCCTCCCTTCAGTTGTGGAGATAATTTCAGGGGGCAATATTTGCCTCATCTTTACCAACAGATGTAGCTGGATGGTTTGTTTTGAATTTACTACATTTTGAGATAAAAGTGGGCCAGGAGACTACAGTTCCCAGAATCCTCAGGAAATGTATACATGGACTTTTAAAATTGAAGCACTGTGTATGCTTTTGCTACTGCTTGACTTTAGGATTTGAAAGTATCTGAGTATTTTTTAAATGACGTTCATAGCATAAAAAACCCCAGACCAACCAGAGAAGATCTGATACTTAGTACTGGTTTGTCACTGAAGATGAAAACCAGGCCTTTAAGATTGAAAAAATGTTTTATTAACATCGTAGTCATTCCAGGACTTCAAAAATCGTGGCTGATGTAAAAAGTCTGTCTTGAGTCAAAAAGCTTTAGACTTGTTGAAGGCCTGGAGTCTTCTTTGTTCTGAACAACTCTTTCCTGCTTTCTGTTCTGGGCGGTGGGTGATGACTTTCAGATTTTGGTACATTGAAAGATAATACATTATTTAAGATTTTATGTGTGAAAATAAAAATGACCAATCAATATAGCACTTAATATAACACTACTTGGAATTTCTGGTTTGACCTTGACCTGTTATTTCTCGGTAAGGGGCATGTGTGCAGGGAAGGGCATGGGCAGACTAGTTTAGAAGTCAATTAACTAAGTGAGTGTATCCCAGCACAGCAGGAGGACAGAGCATCATGCCAATGGGGCTGTATGGGCCAGGGTGGGCTCCAGTCAGGCAGGGCAGAGTGCAGGTAAATGTCTCTGCCCACACCTTGAACTGCACAGGCATTCCTGTAGTCTTGATCTTTGCCTGACTGACCCCATGCCTGGCCTGAGAGAAAGAAGTGTCTCAGTAGCCCAGCTAGAAGTGCAACCCCATGTGGCCTGACACCCAGTTCAATGCCTTAACCAGCAGACTGTGCTGTTTCCTCATTTCAGACGTCATCACCCCCTATTTCTCTATTTTGTCCCGAGTCTTGAGCCTTTTGTCACACATCAGCAAGACCAGCATGAAATATTTGGATATTGAGCAGGCTCTCAGGGATGATTATGTTTTATTATTGTACACAATTATAACAATATTTTCCCATGTCCTCTATAATTTTCCCATTGAAAGCAAATTGTAAACTTCATCCTATTAACAGTCAATAGTGCATATGTAGTGGATTTTTAATGGTAGTGGAGGAGCCTGCCATTTGAGAAACCTCACAATGTGCTAAGATCCTAAAATACAACATTGTCTTCTTCTCCACCATCCCTCTGGTTCATACGTTCTTTCGAGACGTGCCAAAACAAGTCTTAATCTCTGTCTTAAGATTCTGTATTGTAGTGTGTGTTTCAGCTTAGCCAAGCTATCTGGGATGAATTTTTATTACAGTTCAAGGTACTGTTATTGTTCATGTTCAATAATAATGAAAGTACGGATTTTTTGGTTGTATTTTTTGAGCTCTGTATATACCCCAGAGGTAGATAAAGAGTTTATGAAGAAAGGTTATATTTAAGAGAAATGGGTATCAGTGCTATGAGATTATACCCATGACAGATGGTTGTAACTAAAGCTTCATCTTGGTGCTGAAAAGCTGAATGAAACAGTATTCAGATTTTGAAGTAATGTTGGCTTCATTTCAATGGGACTTTTGCCTGAGTAAGAACAGACTAAAAACTCACTAATGATTCTAATTTCTTTTTGTGTCAGCTTGGAGTAGATTTTAAAAAATTGAATTTTCTTTTTTCTTATTTTGGATTGATAAAATTCCAAGAGAAAACATGGAGGGATTGTTTGTTTGTTTGTTTGTTTAAGGAAATGTGTGCAACATTATGCCTTTGTTCACTGGTATGACAAGATACAGAACAACATTGTTTTATGCACGCTGAAAAGCAAAACATCTTACTGGGAAACATGAAAGAGCTGTTAAAGTAATTTCTTTCACTCTTAGTTTCAGAGTTGGTTGCGAACCTCAAAATTTTGTGAGGTTCAGTCAGAATAGTTATGTAAAAGTTCAGATGCTAACCTTAAGCAAATCCAAATATCTTGAGGCTGGAAATCTCTACAAGAACATATTTCCCCTTGACTTGTCTAATACAATGAGTTCAGCGAGGCTGCACCCTGGGGAGTTTTGGCCCACCATGTCGTGTGTGTGCTTTAAGTGCTTACACTCAGCCATGAGGGTATTTTTAATTTTATCTTGAGAAACTAAACTGAGGGACTTCACAAATGAATCCATCAGGAAGACAAGGTTAATTCTGGCCGCTGTTTGTGGGAGTATGGTGCCTTCAAATACCAACACATTTTTTTTCAGTGGTGGCATTTGGAAGAATAAATGAAGTGTGACTCCCGGCATCTCTTTAGTTGCCCTGAAAATGGAATGTCAAACAGCATATAATCATCTTCCTTGTTTAAAGAAAGAGGAGCAAGTGAGAGACCTAGTTTTCTATTTGTGTCAGTTTTTGGATGTCTTAATATTCTATCTTGTCTAATTTTCCAGAGAGTGATAATAGAGTTCCTGTCAAATTAGAGGTTACAGACTCTTTAACCTATGTCACAAAAAAACTCCTACATTACTTATTATTACCATGAATATAATCCAAATAAAAATTTAGTTTTTAATGCTGTTATGCTGAAGGTTGCATTCCAAGCATATAATTTTATTCATTATAAATATTAAAAATATTCAGCCTGACATTAGCCTGCTCACTCCCCCATTGCTTCAAAAAAAGGCTGAATTGGATGTGGAACAAACGTGTCTCTGCTCGGTGTGGGGAGAAGTTGGTCCTCAGCCCCCTGCACTGTCAGGCTCTGCTGCTGCCCTGCCAAGTGCAGTTCTCAACTTTAATTGATGTAGCAGAGAGGGTATTTTCACATGGGCCAGCCTGACATAACCATCTTGTAGGAGGCAGCAGGGATGAGCTGGGAAGGGAAATGAAATGAAGTGTCCCTGCCCCACACTGGGCTTTGCTGGGAGAGGACCCCAGTGTGGCAGCACTAGAATTACAGGCAAGGTGCATCGTGCTGAGGTGGCTCTTGCCTTTCAGTGCAGAAGGAGCTGCTGTACCAGCACACTGAATTGCAGAGAGTGGTGCAAAGGCTAAAGTTGCTTTAAAATTAAAACCCCCAGCCCTCTTCATTGCAAGGAGAGCAGTGGCAAGTATTACCAACACTTTGGTCAAGGTTTATTTTCATTTATGTGAATTCCAGCAAATTTAGGCCGGCTGTAAAAGGGCCCTACTTTCAGGCTTATCACAAATGAATAAGTGTATCTCATTCTTACTTACTTTTGATTCAAAATCTGAAATCCCCAGCACTTCTGCACCGAAGTCTTTAGTGCCCAGTGTTCAAAGAGAGGCAAATCCAAGGCAGGTTTGTTTTGTTTTGTTTTGTTTTAAATCAGGTGAGTGTCACATGCTTCGATTTTGTAATGAGGGTTTTTGCACTGTCCTAATTAATACAGTGCGCCTGTCCTGGACCTTTGAAGTAAGTGGGAGTTCTGCCACCAATTTAAATAGGAGAAGGATTTGAGCCAATTTGAACAGAAGTTTTCACTTATCTTAGTGCCTAATCTTCTTTTTAAAGGGATGTGGGAGTATCAGCACCTCCTACGTAACGCTCAGCAGCGTGCAGAAGTAAACTAGTCTGGTCACTTATGGAGGCCCATTTAACACCAGGAGGATTACTCAGGTGAGTGACAAGGCTTGGAGAACAGATTTTAGGGAAGTTAATTCAGAGTGCAAAGTGACATTTAACCCATCTGTGTGAATATTACCAGTTGAAGCAGGCCACAAAATCATTTAGAAATTGTAAGATTAAACCCCCTCCTAATCCCCTTCTATATTTTTCATGCATTTGAGTTGTCAGGGTTTACACTTCCAAGGGTGGGTTTTTTAAGCATCAGAGCTTGTAGCTCCATTTCTTTGTTAGATTGGAGCTGATTTTCTCCAATAAGCAGAGCAGATCTGTAAGAGAAATGCCTGCTATGAACCTCATGATAAAGGCACAATATTTGACAACACTAGGTCTGTGTAAATATGTATGTATCTTTGCAGTGCTGTGTCCCTGGAGGAGCAGGGTTGTCTAGACCTCCTCTATGCTCTCTCTGAATGGCAATGTATAGCTCCACAGTGGCTGGCCATGTATGGCTGATTTATCAGGACACTGGCAGACTCTTGACTGTTGTCTTAGGAGGGTTTTGTAAAAACTAAGGCAAATTTACTGTAAGATTTCTGCACTTCACTGGAATACTTCAAGTATCTGTAAATTGAAGAAGGTACAAAACTCCTGTTGCCTTCATACTGTGTGTCCCTTTCTTCACCGAGTGCAGAAGGAGCCCGTAAATACTGAGTTCCTCTAGTCTGCCCTGTGGTCTTTATAGATTAACCCTGATTTTTCACAAACTGCCAGTGAAATGATCTACTGGAGTTTGTACCACCTGCATGTCTCTTCAGCCTACATAAAATAGGCACTTCACTGAAGCCTTGTAGAAGCACCATTAAACAACTTGGTGTATTGTATTAGCTTTATGGAAAGGCTTCTTGTCCTCCATTCCAAATGGTGTGTTATGTCACATAATTGACAAAGTTTTATTAATTTTAAATTTAAAGGGAGTCTCTTTGCCTTAGATATTAATTTTCAGACTGGTAATAAAGTAGCCATGACTGTGGATACTGCTGTGTAAGGACAAAACTGGGGAAAAAAAATTTCTCTGGTGGATCTGTGGCTACTGCTTAAAATAGGTCTGCATTTTGAAACATGACAATATAGTTTATTTATGTGTTTTAAAATAAAAATTAAAATATTATTTTATACATTCTTTGAGGCAAGTTCAGTGAGATTTGTTTGCCTAAAGTTTTTGTTTTGCTCTGTTGCATAGAGGCCAGCTGGTTTGTTAGCTTGAGTGACCTCACATTCCTTAAATGTACCCATAAATCAAACCAAGGCCATGCATTTAAAGCCCAGCTCTGACATTAATTCAAAGGAGTGAAAGTTTGATACATTGTGGGAGAAGTGCAGAACTGAACACCTAAGGCCAGATTTTTCAATCCTTAAGCTTTTGTACTGAGAGTCTCTCAGAAGACTTGGAAGTCAATTGGACCCTTTATTACTTAGGGTAAATAATAGATTGAAAAAACATGTCCTGGAGAACCAATAACTATTTTAAGTAGCGCAAGCAATCTGGTTTAAAAAAAAAAAAAAAGAAAAAAAAAAGATTATTAGTTAATACTTAATTACTTGAAAGTTTTATTCTTGTGAACATCTCTAATAAAGGAAGTTTAGCAACATGTTCAATGAGGACACAATGGAACATTTCGGTGTGATTTAGTGAAAAGTATGTAAAGCATCATGTTTGCATTAATAGGTTATCATGTCATTATGTTTTGGGAAAGTGCTGATGTTTGTGGGTCACACAAGGATTTTGGTCTCTGCAAATATTTTGTTCTGAGAACTCAAGGAGTGATGAGCGAAACTGGTTTGATTTTAGAAGCAGAAAGACAATAATGATTAGAAACATGAAAGTAAAAGACTTTTAAAAATTCCTTGGCTTTTTAAGGCTTCTTAGGTCCCTAGGAGAGTAATAGTGGCTAATTTAATACCTACTTTAAATATGGTAATTTATTGTTATTTACAAAAATAACTTGATCCAGAAACTGAAACAAACTAAAAAATAGGATTTCCAAGACTTAAAGGCCCAGTGTTGCTGATTGCTTATCTCTGTGTTTGCAGAGTGATTCCTGTTAACACAGAGAATTCATCTTTTGACCTGCTATGACTGAAGGCAGACTCAGGCATAGCCCCACCGTGGCTGCAAAGACTCTGCAGTGGGGGGTGTGATTGTGTTAGGGAGCACAAAGTAAGGACATGCAGACACAGCTCTGGACCAGAAGCATCTCTTCATCAATTAGGATGGAGCAGATAGATTTGGTCTGTCTTGGGAGAGAGGGAAGGGCTGTGTGAATTCCTGTACAGTTATGGCTGAATGCTCCCTGTGATGCTCCATGTCCTGTTTCAAACTGGGTGGGATCCATGTGTATCTTGAATTTTTGCACAGCGGTCCCACCATGAGTAGCTCCAAGGTTTTACTGTTCTTGATATCCACCTTTATAAGGTATTAGTGCAGTATTTGTCTAGGGCATTAGAAGTCTTTTAGGGTATTAGAACATTATTTAAGCATAAACTTAATGTGTGACTGCCAATGCATAGGGACTAACTACAAGGTAATAACAGCAAAGTATCACTGAAATCTGATTCTAGTAACTTCATCTCAAATCTAATTTACCTTAAGTTGAAAGGGTATATATGGAGACCTTAATATCAGTAGCAGGAGTCCACAAGAGTATAGGTAAAATAAATCATATTATTCTGAGAATGGATACAAATTAATACCTCTCAAAGCTAAAATACTTGTACTTTATTGAGTTATTGAAGCATTTTGATGGCAAGTCCAAATGAAATGCTAAAATTTGGGAATATTGCAGTGGGGTTTGACTGGCAAAATTGAAGCACTTGCAGTTCAAAATAAAACAATGTATTTTAAACCCTCTGATTAAAGACATAAAATACATGGAAATGTGTTCACAAACAGGGGTTATTCCAGAAGTCTAACTTAAGGCTGGCTTTCATCTGTTCCTCTCTCAGTGGGGAAGGACGTGGGTAGAAGGTGGTTCAGAGACAGTGTTTAGCTGAGGTGCTCTGAATTATTCCGTGAATGAGCTTTTATCTCTTTAGTAGTTATGAATAACCAAAGAAGATTAGCTTCCTGGTGCTTGAAGTAACCTTTTTTAATGTACTTCTCATTATTGTTGATTCCTGACTGATTTCTTCACAAGAACAGAGGCTGACACCTCTTGCAATTAAAAGCAGAGTAACAATAAAATAGAAATCTTCCTACTTAAAATATTGTTTGGCCTGTATCAAATTGTCCTTTTTCTGTACTTACTAAATATTCTCAGCACTCTCTTTGTCAAATGTCTTTTATACAGTCACTCTCCAAGTAATTGTTTTATATACAAAATAGAACATAGCTAAGAGTATTCTTAACAGTTGTATATGTTATATGTTCCTTCAACAGATGGGAAAATCCCTGCAGCAGGGTTTGTATTCATAGGTAAAATGTCCATTCAGATGGATAATAAGTTGTAAAATAAAACATACCAGAAAAAAAAAATCATTACCACTAATAATTAAATGCATTATTGTTGAAAAAATGATTTTATAGTACAGATGATGAGCCAAATAATTCTTCAACACAGTGTCACTGTATGAATAAAGATACTGTGATTGGAACTGTATTGTGGAGTAAGACTTGACTGTGACTATCCTAAGAGTTTACTGTCTTAAACCACTTCACACTGCAGTGAGGAAACTGGTTTATAGTATCTAGCACCAAATGTTTCTTTCTGCCTTTGCACCTCCATTATTTGCACTTTAACTTGTGTCTTTGCAGCTCCTTGTGAGTCCATGTAAACTTCAGTCAGGAGCACAAAGTGGCTTCACCACCAAAACCCTGTGGTGGTGGTGTAAAATTTTAATATATCTTGAAGACTAAAAGAAGAAAACAACCAGGATATGGATAAGGAGATAGAGGGAATGCATAAAGAAAAGTTATAGTAGTCAGCATTGATTACTGGCATTTTGGTCTTAACATTTTGGTTTGGAGCACTCCTGTGGTTTTGAAGGAAATCTCCCTGGTGTGTTTTTACTTAGCATGTGTCAGTTTGGTTTGAAGAATGGTTTTGGCTTGTGTTGAACTAGATTCCTCAGGAGGAAAGTAAAGGAGAAGTTCCTGTGCAGAAACACACCAGAGATGCTCTGAGCAGCAGTAGAAATACAAGCATCTAAAGCAGTGGTTGGTCCCTTGAGACAAAAGTGAACTACATGTAAAATTCAGTACAGAGGACAGGGCTGAATCTAGTCAATAGTAAACCTGAGCCCCAGATTATATAGATGTAGGTGCCCTGGTATCAACTGCTGTGATCTAGTGCTCTGCCTCTGTCAGCCAAATTGTTTGCTAATGTAGACATACTTACAATAGGCAGATATGTGAATACACCAGCTGCCCAGCAGTCAAGATATCCTTTGGAGACATCAAGGCAAGTAAGGAGCCCTGACAGAACATTTGCAGGACTGTGAGGTAGCCTTAGCTAATATAATTTAGTTAATTCATCTTGATAGGATGCTCGAGAGGAAAGTGCTATCACCCCATTATCCAGGAAAGGAACTGGTCTAAGAGATGGTACAGCTTAGCCAATTTGACACAGGCAGCCTGGAACTGGAACAAGGAGTTCTGCGTGCCCAGCTCTCTACTTTTTCTTCATTTTCTAACTACCTTTCCTAAATGGTGGGCATAGACACTCCCTATTTATTTGCAACGGAGTTCTTAAATGGATTCTAAAGCAACTGTAAATAGATTAGCCATGACCATGTAAGACAACACTTCTCTTGCTTCTTTTAGGCGCTTTCTTCAGTTTTTGTTTCTGCCTCTGCCCCAATTTTTCACACCTTGTTTAGACTTGTGTTGACTGTAGCTACTGTTTCAAGTTTCCTACCTCCTTAAGACCACAAAGCACTTCAAGAAAGGATTTCCATGTATTATATTTTGTTCTGAAAGCCTTATCTCATACAGACATATTTGCCATTTTCTTTTTTTTTTCTATATATATTAAAAAATGTTTCAAACCTGTTATATGTGCAGCATTCTGCCTAGGTTAAGATCCCTTTCTGAAACTGCAGACAATAAAGCATTTTCCATAAGAAAAATTAACCATGTGATAAATACTGATGCAGTATTTCCCCACACTTAATTATTTTTTTCCATTGTTTACCATAATTTTGTCAGCTTTCCATATCATTCCCCACAATGCTTTGTGCTAGATTTTCTTTGAAAATTCCTTTCCTCTGAACTTACCATGAACTTGTCTCTAAATTATGGCCATAAAATGCCACCAACAAACAAAACAAAATCTTCTATTCACTAATAAAAAACTACCCCATTTCCCTCTCATCTGTCACAAAAAAAAAGTAAAGAGAAAAAGAATAATACATAATTTATATAGAAAAATAGTTTTAAATTGCAAGGATGAAACAGAACGTGAAGGCTGAGTAGAAAACTGAAACAAACAATTGTGAGGCTGTGGTTTAATCCATGTACAGAGTTTGTGCTTCTTTCCATTTGTTCTCCCTGTACTGAGGGCTATTTAGTGGGTAATGTCAGAAGTGTTGGGATTAGACTTGGTGTGATTGAGGGGGAGGCAGAGGATTGTGTTTCTTGAGATGCTCTGTGGGAGGGGAAGGATTATACATGTGTCTTATGTAATGAGGAAGAGTCTGGAGAACTTGCTTGTCTATGAGGAGGAGGTGGGAGGATTAGCTTTTGATGTAAAGTCGAGGGAACAGCCCTGGTCCTGAGCCCTGGAGAAGGAAATCAGAAATACTCCTCCTTCCTGTATGTCCTGTTTTGTATATCAGTGGAGGGATTTTTGTTTGGATTTTTTTTTTTTTTTTCTGAAGATGGAAAGCAGCTGAATTATGGGGAGGCAGGAAGGCAGGGCATGTTGTGAGGAGGGAGTTAGGGAAAGGTTTAAAACAGAGACCTGGGAGAGGGCTCAAGTTGCAACTTGAGCTACCTGGAGTAGGGATTTCTAAGGATGGGGTATGCTCAGGGTCCTCCAGAGGACCAGGGAGCAGAGTAGGGGAGTCCCAGAGTCAGAGTTTGGCTCCTGTAGCCATGCTCTCTGATGATGCTTTCACCTTGTTGGAACAAGGCATGGGGGCACAGTTTGGGCTGAGGCCAAACAGCCTTTACTCCAGCAGGGCTCAGAGACAGGTCAGGAGTCCCTGCTGGCTGGAAACGTCTCCTTCAGCATCCTTCAGAATGTCTGTCCCTGTGGGCTTTCCTCTGTCCCCCTTGGGGCTCCTGTTGTCTGGGGGATCACTGGGGATGTCCCTTGACCAAGCCTCAAAATCCCTGTGTGCTGGCAGTAAATGTCCTTCCCTGTCCTAAGGGCCACTTACTTTTCTTACCTGGGAAATCCTATCTCAAGGAAATACAAAAAGACTCATGGGAAACAGCATGTGCAAACTGGGTAGGTTTTTTGGTTTTAACTCTGTCCCTGCTTCACCAACCAACAACAAGCTTGTTGTTTTGAACTACAAATAAGGGCACATCCATCCCAGCAGATGAATTATGGATTTAAGTCAGTGAGGTTTCTGGCTTTGAAAACTTGTGCAGGAGCTACTTTTTCAAAGTGATTGAGTGATCACAGTTTAAAAGATTTTCAGAGGCAGTTGCAACAGCCTAAGAGCATCCACACAGAAAGTTATGGCTCCACTGACATGTAACCCATTACACTGTGGTGTCTTCATAGGTGCATTTATCCTGAACATATTCATTCTCTGGAATGTTGAGTTTGTGCTTCATACAGCTGAGTGAAGAAGGCAGAGAGAGCCTGAAAGAATAACCCCAGGAACTAAGTAACAATAAATCAGAGCCTGGATGCTTTTATATTCTCTTTATTTTTGCCAAATGCCACTTAGACTATAACAACAATTATAAAATTCAACTGTTTCATGGTACTTTTTACTCACAGATTTCAAAATACTTTATCAAAGTTGTAAGTTACTATTATTCTTGCTTTGTGGGTGGAGAAATTAGAACAGAAGTGATCACCCACGCAAATAAGGATCAAGCTGGAATAATATATATCTGTGTTTTCACTCTGGATGCAGTATGTTATCCTTTGAATTTGATTTTATAAGTGTGGAATTTTGAAGAGTTCCAAGGAAAAGACTAATTTCAGGATTTGCTGATTTTTTGGGGATCAGAGCTGAACCTAAAGATCTCAAAGAGTCAGTGTTGACTTGCATGATCATAGAGCATATGCAATGCTTCTCCCTTTCTCTTGTGCTTGACCCTGCTTTTGGCACAAAACTAGGAGAAAAGGGATCTCAGGTTTGGCTCAGGTTAGGCTCACCCCCACTTCCTCACTTTGTGTGGATTATTTAGAGAATCTCCACAAGATTCTGTATTGGTGTTTGTGGAAGCCAAACAAATACTTAAGAAACATGTACATGGTAAAAGGAAGTGTTTTCAACTGCCTAATTTTTGTGTTTGGACTCAAGTTTGGAATTATTTTCATTTTTCTGCATAAAATCAGCAATCCTTATGGCTGAGAACTTGTGGAATATACCTCTTTAGAGTCTGGGAGAATTTACCCCATCGATTTGGTGAAGCAGGAATATTTTCTTTAAAGAATCATTTATGGTGAAATATCAAAAATAAATCAGACATTATTGCATCATTTTTGTAACTCAGAGATGGTGTCATAAGTAATCGGGTCCAAGATGAGAGCAGTGATGGACCAAAGAGATGACAAAGTCCCACCACACACATTTTATTGCCTGTGGATTTACAGTAGCTTCTGTTTTCCTGTGCCATTGTATTTTTTTCCCAGCACGATCATTTCTCTTTCTCCACACACTATTGAAAAAAAATAAAATTACAAAAGGTTTCAATATATAGTAGTTAATTACTATATTACAGCCCTAATTAAATTCTTGGAGACTCTGCACAGTATGATGTCCATGCCAAGAGGGACATAACCCATTCTTAAGTGAATACATGTTCTTGTCAAGTTAACTTATCTGCATTTTACTCACATGAAATATTCCTCATCTCTTGCTTCTTGACACACGTGACTGATAAATGTTTTAAAGGCACATTTAACATTGATATTTTTGTCATATGAAATGACAATGGCTTCAATAATTCCCAGATTTTATTTTATAGAAAGTGACACGTTGTGTGATGGCAAACTCCCCAGACCATAATGCAAGCTACGCACTGGTAGGAATATATATTGCATCAAAACCTGGTCTTTGTGTGATTCAAACCTAGACTTCTAATGTTTCTATGAGTAGTTAAACCTAGAGAGTGTTAATATTAAAACACATCATACAAATACTGTGGATTTTCAGAATAGCCACAGCTCAGTTTTCACTATCAGCTCTTCAGTTTGCTTTGAGACATTTAATGAAGAGGGGTTTTTTCTTACTTTTTTGTAATCAAGTCATCTGAGAAGGGAGATATATTAGAAATACAGATTTTTGTCAAGTCATTTGCAGATTTAAATGAAGTGTTATGTAGGATTTTATTAATTCTTCTACATTTTTTTATCACAAATCTGTTGGGGTCATAGGTAATTTTTTTTGTTCAGATCCTTAGATCAACATTCAGGTCCTTATTGTATGTGTGGACAAGTCTGTCTCAAACAGCTTTCCTCTTGAGAGAACTTTTGTAGTAACAAACCAATAATTTTGTTTTCACATTGAAAGAGGTGGGAACGATCATTGTGCTTGACCTTAGAGCTCCATTAGATCAGCTGTCTCCAGGAATTATGTGTGTGTGTGTATTCATTCAGCTGAGTGAGCTTTGTGGTGGCATCATTATTAATTCCATATTAAGCTTTTACATCATACAATGTCAACATTTATTCTGACTTTGGGCCAGATTCAGTTCAGTATTCAAGCACCTGGCTAACTTTAAGGGCTTTAGTAAGTATTTATTCAAATGCTTAAAACTCAGCACTAGCTGAACATGGGCCTGTTTATGTCACAACTAAATACTAATGTTATTTTTAACAAGTATGTTACGTTGGCAGCAAGCAGATGGATTCACATGTATGGTAGCTATATCTATGTCATCATATGCATCTTCATTTGGAAACACTACAAAGTACTGCAGAGCAGCCAAATACTGACTCTTAATGATGGACATGATAATTGGGAAGAAATAGTTCCTGCAGTTAAAATAGTGTAGCCCAGGCTTGGTTAAAAATGTAGTCATACACTTTGATTTGTGAAAGTTGAAAGTACTGGCCTGTTGTACTTTTCAATAACCTTAAACCCCCCTTCTGTTCATGTCTTTATCTGAATCAGAATGAAAAAGGAAGCTTTCTGGAATTTTCACTTAAAAAAACCCAACAAACAAAAAGCTCACCCTCCCAGAAGTTAAATTTAACCTTGAGAGAAAGACACCACTTCATAGCCCAGAGGTTAATGTGCTCCCACAAGACATGTGGATGGAATCATGGGCCAGGGTTCTCATCTGAGGCAGGGTTTGAAGGTGAGCATCTCTCCTGCTGGCCTGTGGGGTGTTTTGGTTTTTTTTGGTTTTTTTTTCATTTTTTTTTCAACTCATTTATTCTGGGCTTGAGAATTTTGCTACTGAAACTAACAAGTTTCCATTAATTTTTTTTTCCCAATTAAAATGCATTTAATTGAAAAATTCAGAGCAAGTATTATTGCTGGGTCAGTTTTGGTTGGTGTACCCCACATAGCACTGGGATGGGAGACAGAAAAGTTGCAGCAACCCAAAGAGTAAATTGTTTCAGCCTGTGAACAACAGACTCTTACCACCCCTTGGGAATCCCTTGAACTCCAGAAGAAGAGGATCTGCACTAGCAAAATGCCTTGCAGGGCTGTCATCTGCAAATTGAATTCTTGCTGTAGGGAAGAGTCAGCACTAGAAACATGTAACTGGCGACCTTTGATTTTATTATTTCTTGTTAGATTTCCATAGGACTTTTTGGTACTGTTTTTATGCAGAAGAAAGTACTTTCCCTGGTCTTGCACTTCAAATGATATGTAACTTCACTGCAAGTGTAGTGTTGTTTCCTTGTCTTGTCATTCATTAGTAGGTTTTTCCTTTCTGAAAATGGGAGCTATTTGCCCTGGCAGAATGAAATGCCACTTTCAGTAGGGGAGATCCACGCTCTGCATTTTGTTGTACCAAAGCATAAAAGAGATGAATTCTCTTTGCTCGGAGTGTTCTGTCTTGAAGAACTGTCCCACAGAGCAAGGTCACGTGGCTTGGAGGTTTCAGTTTTATTTTTTCAGGAGGAATCTGCAGCTTTGCTTCTTCCATGAGTCAAAGCACACTGAAAGAGGGGAAAGATTTCCAGTGACTTCTGTAGTCATCCTATCAAATGCTCTGTCCTGGGCTGCCGTGTGCTACAGCTGATGGAAATCCTGACTTAGGGCTGTCTGGTGGGAATTGTCTGGGGGTGGGAAAGGTGTTTACCATTTCTTTGTGCAGTCTCATGTGGTGAGGCCCTGGCTTTGGTTGAGGACTGTTAAGAAGTAATGAAATAAAAATGATGTCCAGGAGTAGCGATTTACCCTCCTGTTTTAATACCTGTGAAATTGCTGGACCAAACTGGGAGCTTTGGTATAGCTGCCTTAAGTTATGACAGGCTAAATCAGAAGCTTTTCCTTTCCTCTTTCATTTATCCTTTCCTTCTTGCTTTTCCCCTTTCCTTTGAATATATTTGTTGAAATAAATTATTGCCACACGCAACCATTTTTTAGTGTTGCTTTTCAAACTCATTGTTCCTTGTTTCAAGAGGAGCATTTCACATGAGGTCCCTATTCAAAGTGAATATATATGATAAGGCAAATTGTTTCAACACTTGCTTGCAAGGCCAATAAAAAGAGATGCTGTAGTGCAAATTACCCTTGCAAATGCTCTCTAAAAAGCTAATAACATTTTTCCCCCCAAAGGATAGTTCCCAGCCATAAGGAGAGTTTCTCTTTCATGTTCATTTGCCACACAGATTTATAAAATGATCCCAAATCCTTGCATAGGCTGTGAGGGATTGCGGCTTTGAACTGCTGAATTGGAAAAGCTATTAATGGAAGAGGAAAAGTTTTCAATTTCAGTCAGATTGGGTCAGGATGGTATAAACTCAGCCCTCCAAGTTTTGGTGTAAAATGGAAGGCTGTTTCTACTTTGTTGATAATTTTCATAGTAAGATTCACAAGGTTTTCTGTTTAAAGGCATGAAATGAGATGATAAGAATGTAAGGGAAAATCATTAGCATATTCACTGCTTTATTTTATTTTATTTTCAAGTAAAAACAGTCGCTTTAATTTGCTTTCTGTGGAACATGGTATAATTGGAAACTTTTCAAAACCAGAACTATTAGGCAAGTGGTCAGAATCTTCAGAGAAAAGGTCCAGCCGTTCTGCACTGGAGCTGGTCCTGCCTGCAGGCCTGTGGGCAGTGCCAGGGATGGTCCTTTCCCTGCTGACTCGGTGCTGGCACATGGCATTTCCCCCTTCTGTGTAATCCAGGGCAGCGTAAAGAGGCAGCCCTGCAGTTCTCACTCGTGTTTAGCCCCATAGTGATTGGGGGTGGGAGGTGGGCTGCCTGACCTCCAAGATCAGCAAGCTGTGTTCCCAACCCTGCAAAAACCCTGGAATTCTTCCACCTAGGGAGTGTTTCCAGCTATGCACGCTTTCCCTTTTTAATCGAACCTGCAGTGTCTCGGTGATTGCAGAGGACTTTGGAAATCGGAACTTAGCCAAATTACTTCTCCTTCATGCCATTTTGACAGAAGGCTTTCACAAAAATTAAACAGTAAATAACTCCTGTGAAATTGCATCTTGTATTTACTGCTTTTAGTGATGGTGGGATAAGCGATCAAGTGAGAGCCAAGCAAAGTGAATTTGTGTGGTTTATTGCAAGGAATGGTGCCCACCAACTTTTTCGGCAAAGCCACTCCACATTGCCTGGGTATTTTGGGAGAGGGACTTTGTAAACATGCATATCTATAAGAGCACTTAATACATATATTATATTAAGCACTGGGCTTGGAGCAGTGAGTGCGGGCTCACGACAGGTAGTTGGTGGTACCAAGTCTCAGTGGTTTGCAGCCTCCCTTGGATCTGAAGGAGTGGAAGGGAAGATTGGCCTGTAAAAGGCTCTCTAGCCTCTCCTTGCATCACTGAGTTGGGTGGGACTGGCGAGGCAGTGGCTGCTGTTTCCCCTCTCCTAAGTGCTCATGACACGCTTCTGAAGCGGAACATGTGTGGGGCTGTGTTCTTCTGATGGAGCCAGCCCTATCTCCTTCCCCCATTTCCTTTCTGTTGTTAATCTGGTCACTGACCACTTAATCTCATTTATTATCTTGGTCATTGAAACTGAGAACGTCTGTGGCAGGTAAGCCCCGTGCCCCTGTGTGCTCGCTCTGATTTCTCCCCCTGCAGCCCTAAAAACACAGCCCTAAAAACACAGCCCTCCCCCCTATCTCTGTTACACCAAGCCCTGAACACAAATAACTCTCAGAAGCCTGATGCTGCTATATATTTGATTTTGTTTGCAAGCTTGTCTTATGACCAGCTCTCAGCGTGGGAAGAAGCAGGGAGTGGGGAGATGGAGAGAGAGAGTTGTTGCAACATATTTTAACATATGTGCTTTAGGCCTCTTGGTGGACTCCCTCTTGGGAAGAGGGGAGGGAGCGTGCCCCTAAGCAGTTGGTTGGCTTTGCTTGTTTCTATAGCAGCCTGAAGGAGGAAAATCATGTTTTAACACTAATATATTCAACCGAAACCCCCTAACAATTACAGGAAGAGTCTTTTTTATTATTATTAAAGAAATTGCATTAAAGATGAATGAGCATATATTGGAATAATTATGTTTTAAGGTGTGTAACATTAAAAGGTACTGAATGGAATATCGACTGTTTTGTAGGAACAGTAATAATGAGATTTCTGTCACCTAATCTTACAATAATTGGGTTATTACTATGCAAATTAAGGTATTACTTAAAAAAAAAGAGGAGGTAAGGCAGATCCTTAAGGCAGCCATTTATCTATCCTTAAAGCTATGCTGTCGATTCTCTTTAGGCTGAAGATCCCTTTTTAAACAATTTGAAGATGCTAATTTCATTATTTTTTCACCTGTGTTTCCTACTAGAATGTTTCTTTTCCTCCCCAGGTAGCAGATCAGGAGTAGTGGGTTTTATACATTTTCTAGTCTCTTATGGATTCCTTTAGGAATAATTAGATCAAATAGCTATGCTTATTACCTTTTTGTTCCCTCTTTCTTTTAAATAAAATAATGATTTGTGTATTTTGCCTGAGATTTTTACAGCAGGATCACAGAGAATATACATAAATCATTTTTATCCTACTTTTCCTTCAGCTAAGAATTATTGAGCAGCTTGTTACCATTTTCTTGATTTCCATTAGCTATTTAAGTTTACTTACTGGCCAGTTATTGGTCTTGAAGAGGAATCGAGGAGTGCTCAGCATTTGCATTTTTTGTTTGAGACTTCAATAGCTTTTATTGGATCCACCAGAGGCCTGATGGCATTTGCTGTGTCCCTGATTTTTAGAGGTAATATTTAAGCTTGGGCTGCCGATGGGAATTCCCTTGTCCCAGCGTGAGTGTCAGTTCCTTTGTAATGCATAATATTTGTAGAAATTTAGTTTATGGGAGAAAAGGTGCTCATAAGGGCTTTCTGGAGCCTCAGTCTCTGCACTGTGAGCGTTGCTGTTGTCGGAGGGAGTTCGGCTCCAGCTCGTGTGCTTGTGCCCAGCTGTGCTGTGCTCACACTTCTCCTTGCAGAGTACGTGTCCCTGAGGAGATGCCAAGCACTTGTAACTCTCACTGGCTGCAGAATTCCCAGCTTTACGTTTGTTTCAAGCACACAGATGTGTGTCTGCACTAATCCAGAATTGGACTTCCTTTATCAGCAACTTACTCTGGAAAGCAAAGCAAGATTTAGCGGTTGGATTTTGAGTAATTATTGTGTGTTGCTCCGTCTCCAGCCCTCTGGTGGTGCCTCCTTTGGTATCTTTTTCTAGTGAGTACATGGTGACTCTCACTTTCTCCTTGTTTGGCTCACTGTTCTCCCACTCTGTAGTGAAGCCTGGTTCTTATTACACTTAGTTTTAACACTTTCAGATGTTTTTTTCTTTTTTTTTAAATTTTTTTTTTTTTAATGTGTGACTCCCAAGACAAGTGGAGAACTATAGACAGCCAGAATGGGCACAGAAGTATCACTTGAGGTCTGATCCCATCACAGGCAGCAGCTTCCTCTGTGGCTTTCTGCAAGCAGCTTAATCACCTCATTTTCTGTCTTTACTACAAGTGGGATATAATTATCTATAAAATTCACCAGTCCTTCCAGTTGAAGGAAATGATATTATGTTGTTATTTACCAACTTATATAATGGAATGAATAACAGCATAGTGAGAACACATTTATTATATGGTTAAAAACCATAAATGAATCAGGGCTTTTAAGGTGATCTTTTTCATGAATTAATAGCAAGTTTATTAATGATGCCAAGTAATTTTGCAAAATATACTTTGATTTTGCAACACTGTGAAGTATTTTTTATTATTTGTGGCTGCAGTTTCGAGGTACTGCCTGTGAAAGGGGCAGGAGTTTATATGACATGAGTTACTGCCAGTCCACACCTCATGCCACCATTACACCCCTGAAGCTGCTAGTGTCATTTGGTAAGGAGAAAGCTTGGTGAAAGCTGGGAACTTCCATGATGTCTTCAAACATAAAAACAACTAATTACACATTAACAGTGATGTGGGGTTATATGTTTTGTGGTACCTGCTATCCATCCAAGAGGAAGGTGTTAAGCTCTTAGGGATTCACAAAGAGATGAAGTCCTTTTATTGACTATTAACTGACAATTTCTCCTATGCTCAGTGTATTAAATCTTGCTTGATTAAGAGCTCTGGAACAAACTGAGCCATTGACCTTGTGGACCCCAGGTTGTTTGACTTAATAATCAGGAGGTGTCTCTCTGTTTAGGTGGGTGTGCCTGAAAAATGACTTGTAATCTGAATTTAGGTTTGAAGCACAACAGCATACAGTGAAAAAAACCCCACCATAATAGAAAAAAGATGTCCAGAATAAAAGACCTGTGCAATTTTGTCCTAGAAAGTCCATGTTAAACACCACTAAGGGGCCCTTAAGCCTTTGGGGCATGGTTGAACTAGCTACAGTGAAATATAATAATGCTAAACCTCATTTCAGAGCTCATAGTTTAAAAAAAAAAAAAATGTTTGAAGCTCAAAAAGATGATTTTGTTTAAGATTTCAGTTTAACACATATGCATCCTGCCCTGGTGATTGCTGGTGGTTGCCAGGAAGTTCTCCAAGAAATCTGCAAAATGTCTAGTCTGTGTAACAGACGGGAGAGCTGGGAAAATTGTGTGAAAGTCCAGAGAGGTTTAGATTTCTTTCTCTCTTTTCTCCAGAAGGAGTTTTGGACCACTTAGATAAGAAGTGTGAAGCTTAAATTCTCTCTCTACACCCATTTGAACAAAACCTCTGAGCCTTCATTGAGTCTGTTCTTCCCTCGCAGTTCCAGGTTGAGAACAGGGTGAACTCCTAAGCAAGCTGTGCTTGGCAGAATTGATGAGGGAACAACATAAGCATTCTTTAGGCAGGAACTGAAATTTGAGCAGCTACTTAGCATGTTTTGTTTAGTACTGCTGTTATATTCCACAGCATGGAAGATCTACAGGATAACTAGCTAGACAGGAACATATCCTGACTCTACCATGGCCTGTATGCCACATCCTTGGGGCACCAGCACACCTGATGGAATGATGGGGATCCCACAGTGCCATTATTTAGTTGATGAAATAAGAACTCCTACACCAAGGTTGTATTTCCTCTTTATTGAGTGACCATTACTCTTCTCACTGGAGCTGTGATTTCATATGGTAGGAACATATTGGAGCAATAGGAGAAAGGAAACCCACCAAGTTTGATTTTATATCTGCTTCAAGTTCCTCCAGTTTCACCTGCCTCAACAGCTTCACTTCTTTTAACTCCACCTCTTCCAAGGGTCCTTTGCCAAAACACTGCCCTTCTCTGTGTAGCCCCCCTGCAAATCTGGGGGAAATCAGAGGAGAAAGAGCTGCAGCTGCTGATTAGGGATTGATTTAGATAAATGCTGGCACCTGAGCTGGGGGCAATCACTAAAAGCTGGCTCTGGTATTCACCGGGAGCAAGGAGGGGAACGTGGATGGCAGCAGAGAAGGGGGCTGCAGGACTGGTGCAGGTACTTCTATGTATTGCTATTTTTCTTGGTTTATTTTACTCTTGGTCTCTTCAAACTGTTAGAGACTTATTTGAGAACCATTACTAGGTAGGAGGTGTAAATTTGGTGTTGGTCTCTAATGAGCTGAACTTGTTGGTACACAGTTCTATAAGCCAGATGGAAGGAGTGGTGCTTCATTGTTTTTATCTGTTAAAACCCATAATGATGTTTTCTTTTTTTTTGAATCACTTACTGAGGAGTTTACATAATGAGCCTAGAAATGCTCTCTGATCTTTCCTAATGCTTTTGTCTTTAATTGTAGATATCCAGAAATTCCATGAGATATTTCATGGTCTTGTCTCTCTTTTAAAGCAAGCATCAAAAAAGAAAAAGTTCTGTCCCATCAGCATGTCTGAAGTCACTGCTGTTGAGTCTTCAGTAGCAGACGGCAAAAAGATTTTAACAGTTGCAAGTTGAAGCAAAACTGGCTGAAATGTGTGTTTAGATAGAGCAAGATTGGTTGGGAGTGAGATGTGGGAGTCATCAGCACAGAGGTGGTGAATTGAAGCCATCATTCCTCAATGATGTGAAAATGCAGAGCTATAATGCGTATAATTGCTCAGATACTACAGGGACATTAAAAATACACAGTGTTTTGTGTAACATAGCAATTTATAAAAATGCAGTAGCAGTTAGTGTGAGTGAGGTAGTGGGAAACCCTATAATTATTTGGGCTATGATGTTAATAGATCCGATGGCAAGCTCAGATGCAGATTGAAATAATTAATTTTTGTTTTACTTTTTGCTGGCTTTTGTCTCTTCTCTCCTCTCATATTTCTCGTATGAAACTCTCTCATTTCTTTATGTTCTCACTTGCTGGCCGGTGACTTCACCCTCCAGTGTGATGGCAGGCAGATGGCTCTCTCTGCCAGTAATATTGAGTGCTGTTCTGTCTCTTGGCCACTGAGCAGTGTTGCAGCAGTAGGGCAGTTGAACTCGCTGTGTGATAAGTATTAGCATGCTTTGCTTTTTCTGGTGTCACGTTTGTGATTCCAGGCTTGCTCATGAATGTGCTTTTTCCCAGGAGATTGTGCAAAACACTTGCTGAGGCACCAGGTCAGCTGTTAAAAGCTAATTCTCAGATGGGTTCAGCTCTCAGTCTGTATGTGGATAACCTATAAGTGGGAGTAATTTAGACATTTAACCAGACAAAAGTCCATGCCACAAACCAAATGAAAATGTTGTTACAGATTCATGATGTGTTGTTTCTGCGAGTAGTCAAGGATGATGATCCTGGGTACATCTCAAAAGAAAAATATATGTGGAAGTATAAGTGTTGATAGGTTTAAACCTGAACAAATAAAGTTCTATGACTTTAGTCCTAATACTTGTCTGCAGATATTAATGGATGATATGGGGCAATGTCCTTCCAACTGAAAATCTGGAAACCTCCAAGAATGAAAGTAATTTCTCTTCTCAGATTTCTCAGTTTTCTCAGTTGTGTGTGAAGTATGAGGAATGACTTCTCAGAGATAGGAATGGTGAAGAATTAGCATTATATCTGATGAATTTTAAGCCTGTTGGCTGGGGCTTTTGCCCTTCTCCCCGCTTGATAAATTCAGCTCCTTCTTTTCAGTGTTCATGCAAAACTTATTTAAGTTTCATGTTGCGTGGTTTCACCTCCCTTTAGTTTCCCTTAGAGTTCAGACTTTGAATAAAACCCAAACCCCCAGAACGAAACTCAACTGAAACCACCACCACATTTTGCATAGTTTCCACCAAAACCCATAAATTGACCAGGTTTACTCTATATTTGGCCTGGTTACACCAAAGAATTACTGAAGCCTTACTGAAATGTTCTGTAAATCTGGGTTCCTTAGCCTTCCTTATATCCTGATATACATCTCTGAGGTTTGAGTGCAGTCACAAACCTTTGGAACTGCTATTTAGTATATCAGATGACTTTTGGGAGCCTAGGGTTTTGGCTTGACCTAAGAAATCACTTGAGCTGGCCTGAACACTCTCTCTTAAATGCCTCTATTTCCTGCATGGATTGCTAGAAATACAAGAAAAACACACCTTGCCATGTTCCTGTGGCAGGGAGATTCTTCTCAAGTGTCCCTTTGAACCACCCCAGTTTTGAGCACAGGTATGTGAGGGTTTTTTGTGGCTTTTTTTCCTTTTTTTTTTTTTCTTTTTTACCATGGGGGGAACCTATTGAAAGAGTTCATAGTATTAAACAGGAGTCTAATCTTGTGGGAGTTCATTTTTACTTTAATAATTCTATATTCCTCTGGGAATTAATTTTTATAAATTAACGAGCAATGATCACTTTTGTGGTACTTGACTTTTTGACACCTCTTTCCTTAGCCCATTTCCCCCAAAACAGTTGTAACCAAACTGCCTATATTTTTGGATAACCATTCCATGAGAAATGTGGAAAGAAGATGTACTCTGTGTGTATAACCAGTTACTGCCTTATTTCTCACAAGCTTTGTGAAACTCTTTGAATCCATCAATAGCCAGACCTTTACCTTTAAACAGCTTCCAGAGTTTTCCCCTGTTGACAGGCCCAGGAGTCACACTTCTGTTTGTGAGCCCGACTTCTCTGATTTAATTTTGGTTAGGCTAGTGACCCCAATTGTCAAGGCCTCCACCCCTGAACTGGGAGCCACTGGCTCGGGCAATTTCTGTTCAGGTAAATTGTCATTTGTGTAATTACCTACTTCTTACTGTTGATACCTTCTTTGACTTCAAATCTGGGAGCAATTCCCCTTCATTTCGTGGTGTGGTTGCTTTGTTGTTAGGATCTATTTCAGAGCAAGGTTGGGAGACTGATGCCTGTTTGTGATCTGTGAATGACTGCTGGGTGCTCTGAATTGCAGGGAGGTTGGTGTCTGTGGATGCATATGTTCATATAGGTATGTTTATATATAGTTGTTGAACTTGGCCAGGGTTATGGTCTTTGTTTGTGATCAGTGAACTTACCTTTCTGCACTTCCAGGTGTGGCAGTGGAATGCTCTGTAGGGAGACAAGATCTCTAGTTGGGTTGTAATGGGAAACTTGGTTTGTGATGAGTGTTTCAGGTTGCTTTTTATTAATTTGTTTTCTTTCATAAAATGTTAACTTAAATCTTTACAACATCTTCCTTGGCAATGGGGGTACCATATGTTCCCAGGTGCCTTTTTCACTTTGATTTGGGATGATTTGCTTTACAAATGTTGCTGGGGGATTTCTTTGGCAGCCATCAGTAGGTGCGTATTACAGTCCAAACTCAAAACTCTAATCCTAGACAGTACCAAAAATAAGGAATTATTACCATTTTAGTTTGAAGTTTTTCTTTAAAAAGTTTGTTCTAAGGTTTTCTTCAAACTAGAGAAATTATTCGTAATTCCAATTAGATTTGTAGCTTTAAAGAGGTGAACACCTTATTTATTCTTTGAAGACATCAATATCCAAACCTTGACCAATATGTGCTGTTGACTTCAAACAACAGCCTAAGTCAATACTGAAATCTTCCTCCTGACCCATTTGCCACTATTATATTAATAACTGTCATTTATGTAACACCTTTCATCGTGCTGAATATCCGAGCAATTTACAAACACATACCTTGATTCCTAGGAGAAATCTGCAGTTAGCTGGGTTTAGATTTGCCTGGGGTCAGGGAGGTTAATAACTCAATTCCTGCAAAAGGTGCTGCAGTTTTAATGACCACAGCCCTTCGGATCTCTGAGCCTCTCCTGCCAAACCAGCACCTCTGTCTGCAGGGCCCTCAGCACCGTGCTGGCACAGTGACTGACTCGTGCAGCCTGCCAGGGAGAGCACTACCTTGGGAATTAGTCCTGCTTTCTGCAGGACCTTGGCTGGTTTGGGTTTGTTTTATTTCCTCCTCTCTTTAGAGACCATCCATCTCCATAGTTGCCCATCCTGAGATAGGAGTCTTTTGGAGGTGCAGATGGGTTGGGTATTAGGGTAATAAGGTATGTTTGTGTGGGATTTTAAAACTTTTACTAAAAAAAGTGAGGGGAGTGGGGAAGATAGCCTGACAAAACTCAGTTTTGTAAGTATAACTTACCTGTTGGGCTTTATCCTGATGTGTCAAATGAATGACAATTTTAAATTAGCAGAAAGCTGGGAGTGTTTGAGCCCTGGTGATTCTGAAAATAGATACTTATGCAGATGAGCATGATGTGTGCGTGCTACAATTCACCACTGTCTAACTCCAGATGTCAAGCACTTCACTGTTCCCAGTGCATAGGTATAAAATATGTTCATGCATAACATAAACTTGGTTTTACAACCACTTATATTTAGACTGATTATAGGAGCTTAGCTACATCTGTGTACTTCTTGCATGACTTCTTGTTCAGGAAAGTATCAAAACAGATTACTAAAAGGAGTATTTCATTCATTGCTTCTGAGATTTAGGAGGTTAGTCTTTGAAGAAATAGGTTTCATTATAACATGTAGGACTCTTTTGTTTCGTTATGACAGATGTATATTTTATTTGGTGGTATTAAGACCCTTATTTATTTAAACAGCATTCAAGGAACTTCTTCAATTGGACCTTAAATTTTAAGCAGATATATAGAGTATCGAAATCAGGTAATATACTCTCACAGATACCAAATGGAAAAAAAAAGTGCTAGTAATTAAACCGTGTATACAATGATTACATCCAATATATCATGTTTAATGTTTACATTCTCCTGTTAACTTACTATTATCTGCATTCACAAGTCATTTGTAGATAACTGCATATTTATCCACATAACCAGCAAAGCAAACATGCAATTGATGAGATTTTGACTCTGCTGAAATCATTACAATGAAGCTGGAATATTATACTATATATGTGGGTAGAGAGTATTGGTATAAGTGCTCTTACAGGATATTCTCATATGCACTATGCTACAAAATGTCCCAGTAAAATGCAGCTGCAAGGCTATTGGAAATTAGTAATTTAGGTAGTATAAGTATTATTTTACAAGACTTATCCATTTATCAGTAGTACCCAATTGTATCCTAGAGAAATGCCTTAGGAGCAGATAGAGATAAGTATATATGTACAGTTCAGTGTCTTGGGGAGGGGCAGGGAGTTATGATTTAAACTGCTCCAGAACAGAGGTACTTTTGTGATTGTCTTCTGTCAGTATGACTAGTTTGTCTAACTAATGTTTTTAATAGATGTACTTTTTCTTTTGGCATTTTAGTACAAAATACAGATCAAAGGGTGAAATTGGTACAGTGCTTGTCAGAAAACTTGTCAGCTGTGCTTGAGCGTCAAATACGAAAGAATCCTTCATTAAAAATAAAATGCTATTACTGTCAATATTGCAGTCTGTGATAGGGTGACTTTACAGTGTTTGGGGCTGTTACTATCACTTTTGCCAAGAATGTTCTGTGTCTTGTTTCTAAAGTTGGTTAAAACCAACTTGCTGATAACACCAAAGTTGTGATCCCTGTATGAGCCATTGAATTAAGAACTGGACTTGATGATCCTTCTGGGTCTGCTCCATCTCAGTATTCTATGAAATCCAGGATTCCATCTTTGGGCTAAGGAACCCAACCTGGTGGTGTGGGCAGGTACTGCTGAGCTCTCTGAAGCATCAGGCTCTTCAGCATAAGTGACAGTGAGTGACACAGTGGCACAAGTGTGCCTTTGTGTGAAAGTGCCTGTCATGAAACAGCATTAGGCCTGTGTATAAATAGGTTCTTTGCTAAAAGTCAGGCCAAAGGAAGACCATTTAATAATGCTCTTCTCTGGTTGTAGAACATCAGGCATTTCATGTTTGAGCATTCAGTATTCCTCCTGTAAGAGGCATTCCATCTTAGAATTCTAACTACTCGAGGTTGTTCCCTGAGAGGGAGGGCTGTGCTCGGTTCAGTGCAGTGGTAATGCTGTGGCCAAGGCATTTACAGAGTAGGGTTTAGGGTAGCTGTAGGCAAACAGCCCTGTGGCAGCAGTGGTTGAAGCCTGGGGCTGCAGTGCTCTAGACAGCCACAGACTGCACACATCAGCCACAGCTGAGCACTTATGGCAGTGTTGGGCATTGCCTTCTATTGTCTATGCTTTGTTTATTTTGGTGTATTATTTGCTGTCAACGGTTTTGGCAAAAAACTATGTCATTCTCCATGAGAAGGAGTTTGTGAAGTGCTTGGGGCTAGCTCAAGGTTAGCAGAATGGTCACAGGTGTTGGGTACCCAATTGTGGTTAATGGGAGCAGTGTTCTTGTCTGCCTTAAGCTTGGGGAGTATCCTTGACCCTTGCTAAGTAATGTTTTGTTTCTCTTCTCTACAAAGTGGTGGGAGCCTGAAGGGTTAATTTTCCCTTTCCTTAAAGTTCACTAATTGGGAGGGGGGAGAAAAGCCCAGCAAATATCTTGCTGACCTTTGAAAGCAGCCTGAGTGTTTGGGGTCTTGGTTTGCAGGAGCGGAGGGACAGAGTGAGCAGTTGTTGTGACGGCACCAGCAAGGGTTAATCAGCCCTGCCAGCCTGAACAATGGAGACAGGGGGCAGCTTTAAACGAAATGAGCTGAATATTTCATTCGGCCACTCAGCTGCCTGCTCCAATTGCCTCCTTTGCTAAAATGAGAGCTTAATCTAAAGTGACAACAACATCAGTTTCTATGTGCTCCAGTCACACAGAACATGACTTCCTTAACATAAACACTATTTACATGGACCGTCTGGATATAGCAGGGAATCAGGAGCGTGCCCAGCTAAGACAGAGGCTACAATGAAGGACGAATAACAGGCAGCTGAGAATTAACATCGGCAAATGAAAGCCTGACCCTTGGAGGGCATGTCCCTGTTACGTTTTAGTGCTAGAAAGCCTTGCACCGGTAACCTTACTTTCAGTAAAGACTATATAATTTCAAAGAAAATAGTACCTTTTCAGCTTAGATACTTAACCAAATGCGTTACATCTGACCCATTTTCCTCCTCCTCTGTGTGACATGAGATGAAGGACCCCCAGCTGCAATTACTACTCATTCAAACAGCTGTAACTGGTAAGCCTCCTCTGTCCTTGTGCTCTCATCCCAGAGCAGCTCCTGGGTTTTGGCATGACAGCGGGGATGCAGTGGGCAGAGCCAAGGTCCCAGCTCAGCACCCACCCCATGGCCCAAGCCCCAGTGCCACCAGGGTGAGACCTCTGTGCCACGTGTGTCTGTGTGAAGAAGTTATTGCTGAAACTCAGAGCTGCTGTGCTGCTGCTGGAAGAGCAGGCAGTGCCCTGGCCTGCCTGGACAAGGCACAAACCAGGAGTGTCCATACACAGCCTGACTTCTTGATCCAGGCTCTGGGACTGGCTCTCTACAGGAGTAAATGCTTATGGTCCCTTGTTCCATGTGGGACCTCTGCCCAAAGGAAGGGTCTGTGGAGAACAGGATTGGCATCTTCTTTCTCTCACCCTGCTATATCTATAAGGCCACTTTGCAAGCCTGGGACACAGCTGCAATAAACAATCTCTTTTTATTTTCTTTTTTTAAGATGTTGGTTGGTTTTTGCTATGCCAGGGAGTTTTAGGCCACTGGAATAGTGAGGCATTCATACTCCTCTCTGTGGTCCCAAACTTGTAAAAGAATGCCTCCCCATAGGGAAAACTCCAGAGAATTTACTAGGAGGGAAGGCAGAGTGAGAGGGAGTTCAGAGTTGCGTGGCAAAGGTTAGTACAGGAGAGATTTCCTCTGTGCTGTGGGTGGTGTGAAGGACTGACCTTGTCCCAAAGGATGACCTCCATTTCCATCTCTCTTTTGATGGATGCTGGGACTGTCCAGGCAGCAGCCATGAGCACCTTCTCCCTCAGCCATGCTAGCAGTCCTGTTATTCCCCCCTTTCCTTATTCCTTCCCTCCTTTCCCTGGGCTTGCTGTTGGTGCAGAGTCACTTGTTCAGCTGCCCAGGCAGGGCACTGAGCCACAGCAGGGCCAGGTATGAGTTCACCTGTAGGTATATTGGGAAATCCACTAGTTTTTGGCAGCTGTGCTAAGCGGGCAGTTGCTCAAGCAGATGTTACTCCCTAGTTATTTTATAGAACTTTTTTTTGATGGATCCTCAAATTGGAAATTAGCTTAAAAAGAGTATTAAAGGAAGTGAGAGAGAACTGTGAGCTGTGTTGAGCTGAGCAGCAGGACAGTAGGGTATCTAGGTCTTAATCTGATCCTGCAGTTAACCCTGAGAATCAGGGAAGGATTGTGTGCTTTTATGTGATTTTGTTCTCAAAAAATAGAGACAAATATATGCCCTCCTTTTGCATAAAGGCATGGCAGTGGTTCTGTGCTACGAAAGAAGAAAAGGGTTCTTTCCTGTCGTTGGGAATTTAGAGCAGAATTTACAAAAAATTACTGATCCTGAAAGAGTTCTTTTTCATCTTGTTGGAGCATTTGCTATTCTGAAAAGTCAGAACATGCTGGTTCTTACAGCATCATGTAGTATTTACTGTCTTTTATTACTGAATGTTAGACTCTTAAAATTTAGGACATTTGTGAAGTGTAGAAAATGAATATTTGCATCAAAATATTAGAGGTCCAGTGACTCTAATCCTGTAGCTGAAATCCAGAGTAGTTCCTTTTTCATATTAAAGAGTAACTACTGTCACTGAGTTAGGTGGACTCCTGTGACACTTTTAAAAAAACATACTGAAGTTAACTTTGAGCTGCTGTAGCTTCACTTTAAAGAAGGAACACAGATCACTTATGGTGTCAATACAAGTCTTAAAATAGTAGCCAAAATCTGTGCTTTTTGATTCTGTCTGACTGTCTTTCCTTTTCCCTCACTCTTGGTTCCAGAAGGGAATGTAAGCAGTCACAGATTTACAGAATTACAGATGTATTCCTTACACCATAAGAAAACAAGGTCTACTGTTACTGAGATGCAGTGCACTGGCACTGGTTCAAGAACTAACACCTCTTCAAAGAGATCAGTCACTAAAATCAGCTCATCACTGAAGAGCAAGGGGAAAAGACAAGACTAATTTTACTATAGAGATTTGTAAGGGTCATCTGAAACACCATCTCACAAGTCACTGTTACTAGATACTGTCCATAGAGTGGTAGATTTCCAGAGGCACAGGATAAAGTTCTTATTCTTACTGTATCACAAGGAAGCCCTTACAGCTTCAACTGAGGGGTTGGTGATCATTTTATCATTAAATCATAGTGTGTTTTGGGTGGGAAGGGACCATAAACTTTTTTCCTAAAAAGGCCACTCTGTGCTATTTATGGTATAGATAGTTTCCATAGCTCCAGTCCTAGGAGCAGGCATTGTGCCTATCTGCTTTTGGCTGGTGCCTAACTGGAGTGTGGTACCAGATGAATAACAGGATGTGTCTGTCTCCTCACAAGCCTTTTCTTTTTTTCTGTCCTACAAAAAAAACTATGAGAAATAAAATAGCAAGAAGTGCATCTCTGTACAGCTGGTTATGCACTTAGTTTTATTCCAAATAACTGGAAGCCCTAGTGAGTTCTTTGTTGTTAGAGAGATTTATCTTGTTGGATCTGCTTATCCCTTCCAGACCAAGCCCTCTGTCTTGGTTTCAAGACTGCCTTCTGGCCATGTGATGTGTTGATATTAGGAAAGACTGGACTCCTTTCTGGAGAGGTGTCATCTCAGGTGCTTCAAGGGAATATAAGAGTTATAGGCAGGTGAACTCCTGACTCCCCCTGTCCTCTTCCTGGGGCCCAAAAAGAATGTGAAACAGGAAGCATTAACCCCTTCTTGGCATGTGTTTCTCTAAGGAGGAAGGATGTAGAATACTGGCCTTCATGTTGGAGAGTAGCTTTTGGATGCTAATACAAGTGATCATTAAAAAAAAATCTTGTTTTCTGAGGATTACTAATCTGTCTATTAGAAGTATGCTTATTACATAGTTATTAAACCTAATGAATGTATTTTTTAACATGCAATAATTACCTAATTAAATATAAAGCATTAGTTTAAGTAGTCTAGCTCTCTTACTAAAATGCTGTCTATTACATGTAGATTTATTGAGGATTAACAACTACATAATAGAACTGTATCTATTTCATGATTGTTAATCCTCAGTGAATGTTTTTAATAATTAATTGGCACTTAACTAAAGGATTATGTTCATTGTGATGGAGTTTATGAAGCAATAGAACATTTTTGTGTATGATTAAGTGCCAAAGGGAATATGTCTATGATATGGCTAAATAATTAGGGGTGGGATATAACAACGACACACATGAGAGGGCACCAAATAAAGAGAGCCAACCCAAAACACAGAACCAAAGAAACTGGGGAGGATAATGAGAAAATCCCATGCAGTAGCAAAATTTTTAGTTCTCTTGTTACCTGATAAGTTTTTGAAAGTTTTGTTTGGCTTATTATATATTTTGTAGGAGAAGTAGTAACCACCTTCTTGGACAGCAAGATACTTAATGTTGGAAAATTGTTAAATGGGAGTTTGTGGTTAAAGATGGGGAAATATTTCAGTGTGGCTGATGAAGATCCTTCAGTATTTAAGTTTCATTTTGGAAATCTCTATTGTGCCCATGAATTAGTGAACTAGAACATAAATCCAATATACACTTTGACTAAATGAATTCTGAGAGTGTCTCTATGCCAGCTCTTAGAGGATACAGAAGAAAGTTGCATGTTACTCTTGAGCACAAAGAGGTGCTGTGAATTTTTCATAGTCAGTGATGGAAGCATGCAGGAAAAAAACCCGTATTCCTTTGGTTTAGCTGACCCCAAAAGAAGACACTGGTCCTGACATGCAGTTATGATATCAACTATTAACAACTGGGAAGGCTGAGTCACTGGGATTTTATCATCAGCCCGAAAACACTTTTAGATTTTTCATGGATGGAAACATTCTAATGCAACCATGGATATTTCTAGTGAATATCTGGTGAATTTTTGCAGTTAAGGTATTTACACAGATCCCTCAGGTCTCTGTCTTGGGACCAGGACACTTTAATATTTTTATCAATGACATAGACAGTGAGATCGAGTGCACCCTCAGCAGGTTTGCAGATGACATGAAGATGAGTGGTGCACTTGGCAGAACAGAAGGAAGGGATGCCATGCAGAGCAACCTGGACAAGCTTGACAAGTGGGTGTGTGAGAGCCTTGTAAGGTTCAACTAGTCCAAGTGCCAGGTCCAGCACTTGGCCTGGGGCAATCCCAGACCTGAATACAGAGTGGGAGAAGAACTCATGGAGAGCAATCCTGCTGAGAAGGACTTGGAGGCTCTGGTGGATGAAAAGCTGGACAGGAGCCAACAGTGTGTGCTTGCAGCCCAGAGACCTGTGGCATCCTGGGCTGCATCAAAGGCAGTGTGAACAGCAGGTCAAGGGAGGGGATTCTCCCCCTCTGTTCTGCCCTTGTGAGACTCTCTCTGGAGTCCTGTGTCCAGCTCTGGGGTCCACAGCACACAAAAGATGTGGACCTGTTAGAATGGGTCCAGAGGAGGGCCACAATAATCATCAGAGAGATGGAGCACCTCTCCTATGAGGAAAAGGTGAGGGAATTTGAGCTCTTCAGTCTGGAGGAGAGAAGGAGATAGCAGCCAGTACCTAAAGGGGGCTTGTAAAAAAGAGTGTGAGTGACTTTTTACATGGACAGATAGTGATAGGACAAGGGGAGAGGGGAGATATTTAGATGTTAGAGAGTCTTTACCATGAGGGTTGTGAGGCACTGAAGCAGTTTGCCCAAAGAAGTTCTGGATGCCCCATCCCTGGAAGTGTTCAAGGCCAGGTTGGATGGGGCTCTGAGGAACCCAGTCTGGTGAGTGGCATCTCTGCCCATGTCAGGCAATGGGATTTGGGAGTAAAGATCTTTAGGGTCTCCTAACGATCCTAAAGAACCAGAGCCATTCTACAATGATTCCATGATCCCTACACAGTTTGTTTCAGAAAGAAGTTGTTCTGTGTATTACATATTTTCAAGTGGAAGCTGATAAATTCAGATAACTGCCAAGTATTTTAGTTAATAATGAAGGCTATTGATAAGTAAATATTCTGTTGATGTTAACAAATGTAGACAGCTTTACTGTTTCAAGTCCTTTAAGAAAAAATATTGGACTTTGTGAAAAAATGAAACACTTTTTTTAGGTATATTGAATGGGGGGAAGGGAGAGCAAGCTTTATCTGTGCATGTGAACATACACACATATTTTTTCATTTGCACAGCATAAATTAAATTTTCATTCTTTCTAGACTCAGAATCACTTAGGTTGGAAGAGACCTTTGATTTGAACTGTTAACTCAGCACTGCCAAGTCCTCTGCCAAACTGTGTCCCTAAGTGTCATATCCACACATCTTTTAAATACCTCTGGGGGTGGTGACTCAGCCACTTCCCTGGGCAGCCTGTTCCAGGGTTTGACAACATTTGTGGTGAAAAGAGTTTTCTTTGTGTCCATCCAGCTTAAACCTCACCTGGAACAACTTGAGGCTGTTTCCTCTTGAGCTATCACTTGTTACCTGGGAGAAGAGGTCAACTCCCACCTAGATACACCCTCCTTGTAGGCAGCTGTAGAGAGAGAGAAGGCCATTCCTGAGCCTCCTTTTCTTCAGGCTGAACAACCTTAGCTGCTCCTCCTAAACCTTGTGCTCCAGACCTTTCTCTGGCTTCGTTGTCCCTCTCAGGACATGTTCCTCTGTGACACAGTAGGTCTCTGACCATTTCCCCTTGAATTCTGGGGCTTCATGCTGTTCCAGCTTGGGGGGCTGAGTACCCTGAGGGCAACTGGTCTTGCTATTAAAGACTGAGACAAAGAAGGCATTAAGCACTTCTGTCTTTTCCTCATTCTCTGTCACTTTGATTCCCACTATATCCAATAAAGGATGGAGATTCTCCTTAGTCCTCCTTCTGTTGCTAAGGTATTTATAGGACTATTTTTTGTTGTCTTTTATGGCATTAGCCAGATCAAGTTCTAGCTGGGCTTTGGCGCTTCTAATTTTCTCTCTGTGTAACCTGACAACTTCTTTTAGTCCTCCTGAGTTGCCTCCCATTCTCCCAGAAGTTAAAACTCTCCTTTTTTTCCCCGATTTTCAGCTAAATTGAAATTGTAGTTATTAAAATTTGCTGCAGCTACTGAGGAGTGTGTGTCTGCTGGGGTGCTGTGGAATCTAGACTTACTACAAGAAGTGATGTGCTGTGGTTTGTGCTGTTGAAGTTGGATCTTTCTGGGTTGGAATGTTGAATAGTGTAACTTTTTATGAATTTTGGAAGTGAGGGTAGTGAGGCTGTCTTTTTATGACAGCATTGGAGGTGCCTGTACTACATGGGGCTCAGAACAGTTTGGGGATGGGGAGGAAGCAAGGTGTGTTAGATATCCAAAACCCACTCTTTATTTATGCAAGTCTTAGTTTGTAGTCTGTTAAAGAGAGAAACTTCAGGAATAATGAGTGAAGGAGAGTGCAGAGTCAGATCTTGGCCTAAGAAGTCCTGGTGTCCTCTTCAGACTTCAGGTCTCTGAACTCAGACTCTAATTGAAGAGCCCCTGACAGCAGGAAAGGCCCTGAAGGTTCAAATTCTGCATATTCCTAGGACTTCAGAGTGTGCCATGCTGGTGAGCATCATCTTCACACACAACTCAGCAGTCTTTTTAAAAAAATAAATGGTAAAAACAACAACAAAACCAGAAATCTTACCAGGTTAATTGTGTTTTTCAAAGGGTGGCAACCCTGAATGCCTACAGGATCTGGCAAACTACAAGACAAAGCCAGGCTTTCCCCCTAAAGCTTAACAGCAGTTGTGTTGCAGCAGCAGCTGCTGCAGAAGGTGAATGTAGTGATGATATTGATGAGATTACTAATTTGTTTAGTAGACAGGGAATGAGGATTCGTCTGTTGGCTGTCATCATCCATCAGCCGTATGTTGCCCCAGGCAGTGGGTATATGCTGTTAGCCTGTTACTAATTTTACTTTGTTTTTTCTCAGCTTAGTTCTCTTCTTTGGTTCATTTCATTCATTTGTTGTGACTGAAAACTAAACAAGGCAAAGGAAAGAAAAGTCCATTGCTACCTCTCTTTGTTTGTCAGAGCAGGTACCCTACAGCTCCTGCCTGCAGCTTCTTCCATCTGATTTGGCTGAAAGCTCCTGGTGAGAGATGATGTGGCCTACAAGGGAAATCCTTCCAGGGTGTAAGAAGTTTTCTTAGAAACTGTGGTTTTACCTGTATTTAACCTTGAAAATCAGTAGGTGAGAGTTACTCCATGGTTCTGTAGTATTGCATCAGCCCCTGACTGAGCTGGTGCTCTGACGTGGCCACACCTGTTGTAGTGTTGCATTTGCTGTGACTGTGGAGGGGTTTTGTGTGGCCATTTGTGAGGTTTTGTTCATTTGTGGTGTTTGGTTTTGTTTTGGGTTTTTGGTGGGTTGTTTGTTTGGTTCTTTTTTAGTTTCTTAGGTATTTTGGATTGTGCTAATCATATTTAGAGTTCTGCAAGGGGCAGGAAGTTTGTGGAAAGGAATTTTGGTGTCAGTATTAATTGTAAGCTCACGATTGAAGCTTTTATCTCTTATTGATTATAGTTTCCCACTAGGCCAGATCTAAAGGAGGAGGTCTGATTTATAGCTGCAGATTATTTGACTTTGATTAAGGTTTCAAAATTGAGAATTCCTGTCAGAGATGATGTTTAATAGGATAACTAAGGGGTTAGTTCCCAGTGCTGTCATTAAATTTGTACTGTAATGTTGGTTGACTCATACAAAACATGCTTAGTATTGTGGTTATGAGTGTCTTCAGGGTTTTTTGCAGGCAGAGATGAGAGAGGAACAAAGGACTCTAAAGAGGTCTGAATTTCTAGGCTTTGTTGCAAGGTCTCATTTTTATCCTAATACTTCTAGTACCGATTTTTAATGGCACTGACCACAGTTTTAGGTGTTTGCTGAGCTTTGCAGCAACTTTGACAAGTGCTAAGGAGTCAGGGAAGTGAAGTTGGAATAACTATTGTTATGGAAGGTGACATCTGAATAAAGGCACTCTCCAGTCCACTGCAGGGCCTTGAGCAGCAGCTCCCCTGTTCCCCTTCCTGCCTTTCCACCTGTTTCTGCACCTCAGGAGAAGTGAGCTATTCCTCAGACCAAGTCTCAGAAGAGTTTGACAATGAGAGGTTCTGTGGGGAATCCTTTCACTAGTGCCTTCTGGATACACTGGCTGATGAGGAGTTTCTGTAGTGCAGACAGGTTGTTTTCTTACAGTCCCTGCCCTGCTCCAGAAACATCTGAGGTTATTTACAGTACAGACATTGCACGGAGCAAGTGCTCAGTAGGATCTTGTGCTAGCAACTTCATAAACAAGGTTAGATGTTGTATAGGCAGAGGAGGATTGGGCAAGCTCAGGGGGATGTCGGGGAATAGACAAGTGAATCTTGATGAAATAACACTTTTTGTTGTTGTTAAAGATGTGATAATCTGCTTTCAAAACAAAGGAATTGTGCTGATCTTCTCACAAAAAGTGCAGTTTTTAAACCAGGTTTGTGTGTCAGGCTGGTGGCGTGGCAATCCATGAGTTGAGTAAAGGGGTGACTTCAGGCAGACTTGAGAATCCTGAGATCCCAACTTTGAAAGCTTGTTAGTTTAGTCAGCTTCCCACATATAAGCAATTTCAGCATGCTTTCTGGGTGGCTTTTAACTTATTTTTTTTCATTTTTAAATACTTGTTGATGCATATCTAGCGTAGTTTTATTTAGTTATTTTTAGCTACTTTCTTTTGCTTGTGTGAGCATTGCTTGATGATTTATTCCAGTTTATATGGAACCTTAGAGAGGGGGGAAAAATAGCTGCAGAAAAAGTTTCAGGTAGCAGTGAAGTAGCAAATACTCTCAAAAATCAGTGTGGTCTAGAGGGGAGAGCAGAGGATGGCCAGAAGAACTTGATTGGACCTCATAGGTGGGCATTGGTTGTCCCTGAAACTTTCTTCACTGTTGGAGATGTTAGCAGCAAGATAGTGAGATGAAACATTCAACACAGTTCTCTTTGAGCAAAGAGCTTCCCTGTCTGTCCTTTGACTTTATATTTGGGCAAGTCGAATGCAGTTTTCAAGCTCAGTGTGACCATTGCAATGCTGTGATATATTGATTTTGGGTTTTGCTTTTTTAATGGATAGCAGAAGAATGGACAAGCAGAATGCATTGTATATTAATTGTGCCTATGTTTATAATACTGAAACGAGATGGAGGAGCACTTTCATAGAATCACTTAGGTTGGAAAAGACCTTTTAGATCCAGTCCAATCATGAAACTTTTCAACAAGCCTCAAGGATAAACAATGTTCTTGGACTCCGTGGTAAATTGTTGGCTGTTGGGTTTATCCTTATGTTTTTATAGTCATGAATATGTCCAGGTGCGTAGTGATTTTCTTGCCCAAAGATTCAAATGGGAGCTAAATGAGTGAAGATGATTATGCTGAGATCTTTTGTGGTGTCTCATAAATTCCCGAAGTTAAAAGAGGCTTTGTTGTCTAGGAAGTAATCCTGATAGTTTGTTTTTAAATAGGTAGGAGTAAAATGAGTCTTTTCCTTCTTTCTTTTCGACAGACTTCTGGGGGGGTGGGAAACTATCAAGAAGTGGTGAGAAATGTGAGAGCCCTTTCTGTAAAATCCCACCGTTAAGAGATGGCAATATTTTGAGTACTTCCAGCTAGTTACAAGCCTTTTATCAAAGTGTTGTTTTTGCAAATTGTTTCTGCGCTCTGTGTGTGTGTGTCTGTGTACTTACACAGAGCAAATGACAGCAGTGAGGGAAGAAAGGCATCCTTCAGTAGGTAGCAGTGAGGACACGCTGGGGACTGTGGGGTCACATCCTGGGCCACTCGGGGAGGTGAGGGGGAAGGAAGGCAATGGGGCAAGTCAGCAGAAGAAGGAAAAAGGAAAAGCAATGGGAGGGGTGGTGAGGGGGGTGTTGTTGCTTCTGTTAGCGATGCCTCAAACAGCAGTGCTTGTGCCCAGAGGATGCTCCGTGGGGGCCGTGTGTCTTTAAAAGCAGTGGGGGGTTGGAGCTGGGGGAGTGCTCACAGCAGTATGTATAACACAGCTGTGCTCTGTTTATGCTTAGGCTACAATAAAAAAGCTATAAAATGTGAGATGTCATAGCTCCACTTTGCTTTATTTATACTGTTTCCTCTGAGCTCTGTCACACTGCACATTCATCTGCTAAGTTGCAGCAAGAATGGAGATTAAAATATCACAGCTCAAAATAGGAGTCAAGCGGAAGGAGATTCATCATAGCCCTATTAAAAAATATGTAAATATGGGAATGAAGTCATTTTAAAGCTGTATGGCTCTCCTTCTCAGTGGGCTGGGGAAAGCTGTGAGTGATGCGCTGTGCGAGTGACAGATTTATGGGACTTGTTCTTCTTTCTATTTTTTCACTCCATTCCACCAAAATACTTTTAAGATTAAAAATATCAATTTGAATTGCAAATTTTCTCTATGCTATATGTATTTTTTTTTTTAAAAAAAGGTTTTCTTCTTAACCATTGCCTAAACTAATAAAGGAAAGAAATATTATTCCCCATTAAAGGGGGTTGGAAGCATGGTCTGATGTTGAACTTGCAGTAGACAGGATTTTTCCTAGAGCCCTTTCCCTCCGGGATCCTTGGAGCACTCTGCAGGCATTATGTCAAGGCTCTCATGCCCTCAGAGATGGGGGCCTGCCTTGCCCTCTGTATACCAAAGTACACTGAATATTTGCAGCTGCAGTTCTTGGAAATGTCCCGTGACACTCAAACCACGGTATTTTTAATGGAGGTTTGTTCCTTTTCTCCCCTCCAGCTATTTTGAAAATGGAGCTGGGGTAAGAGCTCCAAAGTCCCGATTTCTGATAGCTTTCTGTAAGTGCTGTGCAAAGAGAGCTGCCTCTGCTAGCAGGAGCAATGCTCTTTTGAACTTTGCAGCGAGTCTGTGGTCTTTGATGTGGTCAAATTTGGGTACGAGTTTTCCCCTGGAAGAACAAAGCACAGATATTACACGGTATTTGAGAAGTGAGGGATTTTAATTAATACCCCGAAGATACAAGAAAGCCACCAAGATATTTCACCCATGGTCAGTTCCAAAGCCTGGTTTTGAATAAAGGAGGTGAAATGTGGTGCCACTAAATGGAGCTGTGCTTTGTAGGTCAGTCTGGGTAGAGTGCAAGGAGGGGGAAAGCCCAAGGGGAGCCAAGGGACAGGGCTGTCCTGCTTTCCTGCAGCTGCACTGGGAGCCCAGGGGCTTAAGAAAAACTGGAAACTTCTTGATACAAAACGACCACGGGAAAGGAGTGATTGTGTCTGTGTGAACTTTGCAGCCATTCAGATGGACTGCTCTTGAATTTTGTTTGTCCATCCAAGTAGGATCCCTGTTCAGCTTCTGATCAGCAACTGAGCAGTAGGGAGAAAATTCATCTAAAGGAGGGATCAAAATTTATCATTACCTATCAAAGGTGGTTGAGAAACACTAGCTTTTCTCTTGCTTTTTTCTTAAGTGATGGTATGTAAACACAAGGAGTTAACTAAAACTTAACTGACAACTTTAGAAGTTTGTGCTTTGTGGATTAAAAAAAAACCCAAACAAACAAGCCAAAACACATCTGAACAGGACCAGGTCACTTGTCTGTCCTGAAACTTTGCCAAGTGCAACGCTGACAACTGAAGGAGTCGGATCACAGTCATATAAATTTCCAAGTATCTTATTCCTGGGAATGCCAGTGTGCCTCATACCTTGTGTAAACGAAAGTGAGTGGAACATTGTCACTAAGAATGGGGCTAAACCAACGTACTTCTTGTGGCACTTGGTTTATTCCCTGGAGTGGTGGCTTTCCTGATTGTGGCTTTCACCCCATCTTTGACCTCAGTGTGTTGGCTGGAATAAGGAGGAGTGTCCTTGGATTTGGGTGTCTGATTTTTGGTTTTGTTTTTCCTTTTTTTCCCTTGTTGCTATGAAATACAGGGAAAGTCAACTACTTTTATTACTCCAGTATGTGGTACTGGAGTACTCCTAGGATATATTAATTTTTTCATTTAGCTCTTATTGTCAGCAGGAAAGACAGATTTCCTTAGTAAACTGCTCCTGTGCCATGTATGTTCAAGCATTACTGCTTCTGGCTGAGGGCACGATACAGTATTTCTGAGAGGTTAAACCTGAGAAGAATCTCAGATATTAATGCCCTTCAAGCAGATAATAATTGCTTGTCCCTTTAAGAAGGTGCTGAGTCAATCACAGCTTATGCTGTGAGTATCCAGGGAATGCTTTGCCTTTATGAGTATGCATCCTTCCCTGCTTTGGGTGCATTGGTACCCTGCTGTGTTCATCAGTGAGGTGTTTAACCCAGAGCACCTTGTTTATATGGGATGAGAGTAATATGGACTTGTGCAGGTTTGGGGGTTTTTTGTGTGCTGTTTTGGCATGTCAATATAAGCCTATTGACCTGATAATGTTAAATGTGTATAGGTGTATTTTCATAATGCAACTCTAGTCCTATAAGCTAAAAAAAGCTGTAAAAATGTAGTTGAGCTTTACGTGTTCACAACTCTGAAGCACCTGTAGGTTGTAAGGTACTCACAAACAGTGATCCTCCTTCTGTCCTTTCCCCCTCCCTCTTTGCTTCTGTTTGCTTTAGCTTCAATCAAATGATGAATTATTTGGTGGAGGAACCAAGAATGATATTTATCAAGATGCAATGTGATTTATAAGTCCAAACCTCATTTCAAAAATGACTTGGGATAATTTAGGAATGTAAGGCTTGTTCAAATCCATTGTTTTCCAACAAAAAAAGTGCTTCGTAATCTGTTTCTCTTGTAAAATTTATTGCCTAAGCTACCAATGTTCAGGATGTGTGTTATTTCATTTAGCTAATGTTTCAGTTGATCTATGTTTCTTGCATGAAAGGTATTGATATGACAAAAAAAGGCAGTAATTTCAATATTGTGATATCTATTCAGCAGTGGGTCTTCAGGTGGGGGGGGCTAGTGTGTCCTGTTGTATTTCAAAGTCCAAACAGGTTTGGAAAGACATCTCTCATTTCATTAAGATGAGTGGGAAGGAAACTCGTGAACTGAAATTGTACTTTAGAGGTATTAGAGGTATTCTCAGCACTCTCTGAAAACCAGACTCAACTCGTGCTTCCTCAAGTCAAACTTGGATCTCTTCAAAATCTTATCCCTTGCATTTCTAAAGTATGTGTCTGACTACATACATAAGGTGTTGTATTTTTTCTCTGTGTGGTGCCATGAAGTTTAATGTTTAAAAACCATATTTCTTTTTATACATGATGAACTTTTAAGAAGAAAATACTGATGCTATGTTAACATAGCCAACAGAAAATTTTATTGCAAAAACCTAAGAATAAAAGTCTAAAGATTAACAGGTTGAGATTATAAATATACATTATAAATATCAGTTCTGACTTAAATCTAAGTCATATACTTCTATATACATATATAGCTTCACAAGGCTTATTGATTGATTGGATTTACATATGAAATCATCAAAGTATTATGCAAAGTTTAAGAAGTGCAGCTATGATACATTTAGTTAAAATTGGAAATTAACTTTGGAATTAGTTCCTAAATTTGAACATCTTAGCCCAGGCAAGAATGTGATTTAATTATTTGGGAGTCTTTTAAGAAACTTAGTACTGTGAATTCAGTTGATTATGAGAACCTAATTTGAGACTAAGCTATATTGACAGTTTTTGTGATATAACCAAGTTCTTGGTTGCCCACAGTAATCTGTCCAGTTGATATGACCTGCAGCTGTTTTCTTCTCTGTTTGAATCCAAGAAAGGAAACCTTAGGTAAGAAGTCAGCATTGCTACATGTTTTTTCCTTGCTAGCAGTGTCAATTTTTAGCCAAATGAATTGCAGTTGGGCTATGCTAAATAACAAAATACAGGTAATCCAGGTAATCCACTAAAGGATTCATATTTACAAAACATAAGGGTCTCCCAGGCGTACTGTATCAGCTTGGCTGAGTAGGGATGACTGTTAAAGCTTGACAATATAACAGGGGAAGTCATTTGCTATCAGTTACATTTTAACAAGAGCCTTTCCTAATGCCAATTGGTTGACACTGATGTTTTACAGCCTTTAAAACATTTTTTTCTGTATATTTAGCAGCAGCCTTAATACTTGAATGAATATCGAAATTGCTACTAATGCTGCCCTGATTAATTATTTTAAAAAGCAAACAAGTGTGCTATTCTTTTAAATATTTTTTACAGTAAACTCTAAATACTTTTCCAAAGCAACATATTCATACAGTGCTGTTGATCTGCTGGTGGTTTTTAAATAGACAAGTTTTTATTCATTTCAGTGATTTTTGTCTCTAAAGGAATAAGTCTTTAAAACTATCTAAACTGTAATGGGCTTAATGAGTTTCAAAATGGCTAACCTGTGTATACAAGTTAAAAACACAGAAATAAGAAAGTCTATAGAGTGAAAGTCTTGTAATTTTGAGACAACTGCTGAATCAGATTCCCCCCCATAAATACAGTTATATCAAAATATCTAGAAGAAAGTAATGAAATGGGTTTTATGATATTTTTGAAATACAGTAGCAATTAAAAAGGTCAAAATTTGTTCTTCAGTTTCCCCAGATAAGTGCCAGTCAATGATGCCTGTAATGCTGCCATGTGTGGACAGCATCAGGGTATCTGATGGCTCCTTTGTTCTGGAGGCTGTGAGATTTCTTACTGATGTCCTATTACCCTGTGTGATTCTTTCTTTGAACCACTTGTATGAAGGACAAGGCTGTTCTGTCTGGACATACACCTTGCTTGGGAGAACCAGAGTTCACTGGTTAGTTTCTCATTCTTGTTGGTGGAATTAAATATAAAGCTGAATGAAACCAGCTCTTTTCTTTTGATTCATAAGCCCTTGTGACTCTTTGGAGGGGAGGAAGGAGGGTTGTCCTTTCTCATCTCATTCTCTGCCTCTAAAAATATGGGTGTGTTGGTTTTGGTAGGTTGTATATTTGACTCATCATGAGGTGGTGACCGTATTCTGTTTTCAGTAATCTGCATCTCAGATGGCAGGCTGAGGGTCAGCAGGTCTCAGTTCCTTCATGAAGTCTTCTGTGGTATCCAAGGTGGTCTCCTGTACTTAAAGTCACTAGCTCAGTCTCTCACAGAATGTCTGGTTCTTGGAACCCATTCTCTTTGGTTCACCTTTGGTTGTATTAATTACTAACTTACATCTGTCATCTGTCTTCATGTTTGCCCAGTTGCACAAGTTGCTCTTCCCTCTTTTGTGCCAACCTGTGGAGAAATGAGCAACACTTATTGCACAGCTTATGTTTCCTCCCAGCTTTCTTTTGTGCAGCTTGGATGTGGACAGATCAGACGAGGGACTGTAAGTCTTTCCCAAGCCACTAGACGTGATAAAACCATGTATGTTTTTGCATCTTGTGTTCCAATGCCATAATTACTTCCATGTTATATTTTAATGTGGGTCTCCGCTGGCTACCCACAAAAATTAATTGAATAATAAGACCAAGCAAAGAAGCTGAAGTGGAAGCTTCAGGCTTAAGGTGGAGTTGGCATCTGAATCAATAAAAGGGTCAATTTTCTTGTTTTTGATGTGTTTGCGGCTCCCAGAAGCAGAAAAGAACATGCCTTCCTCGTTAGCTGCTGAGGTAGGCTTGCTAGCCATAATTGAGGAACTGCAGGCAGTGGTGAAGCAACTGCTAATAAAAGTGGATGGAATAAATTCTGCTGGTGCCTGGAGCTGCCTGGCTGCTGTCCCACCACTGCCCAGGAGCACCCTTCTTTAAATGATGAAATCCTGTAGTGGCCACACATCATTTTGGGGACCACCCAGATGTGGGTTCCTTGAATGCAGCAAGTGATCTTTCTGGCCAAACCAGAGCGGTTGTGGAGCTTATCCAAACACGTAGCAGTTAGCAGAGATGATTTGGGTGGAGGAGAATCTTTTAAAAATACAGTTCTACAAAATCCAGTAGAAAAATAATGGAGTAAATGATATTACATGTTACTCACCTGCAACCCCTGCAGAGACAATGAGTTTACACTTTAAATTTACAGCTTCCAAGAATAATGAGGAGCAGTAACTACATGACTGTGCCCTGGAGAAAGAAAACCAAAGATAATGTACTGCTTACTAGGTAGCCTAATAATGGCTATGAGACAGTACACTATTAGTCCTACCATGTGCAACAGTTTATTGAGAGAGAGGGGATCTCTGCCTCTTTTTCTGTCACTCTCAATAGAGTCACAGTTACATTTTCCTCATTAACTAAAATGGAATAGGGAAGACAAATCCTTCCTTTGCATATGGTGGTGTTTGGGTTTGATTTTTCTTCACTGTCCAGGAAATGTGGCAGTTACGTTTCAAGGAGTAAATAGAGTGAGAGTAAATCTCAACTGAATTTATTTAGCTGGAGAAGTTTTCACTAGCAACGTGGGAACACAATGTCAGACTGTAAAAATAAGCAAATAAATAAAAATAAAGCTGCTCTTCTAGCTCAGCAGTCATATTTAAAAAAAAGAGATGACTGTTTAAACGTTAAATATTTTATTGACTTCTTTGCTGCTGTAATTTTTCCGGTATAAAAAGATGAATAGGAAAATATTACGCAAATAACTGGGACAGCTTTCTAGTGTTGCAAAAAATTAGTGGTGGAATATTGTGATGCCAGATTACCATGTAACTGTATCTCTAAAATTACGTTTGTTGTTTGGCTTTAGGACCTTTATCCAGAGAATCCTTAATGCACTCTAATTGTATTATTACTAATAGGAGTAGTAACAACAAGAATGAAATATTTATTTGAATTGCAGTAATTACTTTGTCTTTGTGTCTAATTAAGTCCAAAGACTTTTAACATCAATGGGAATCTTTTCACCAACTTCAAAGATTTGGACCCTGCCCTATGAGAATATTCATCTATATTCTTAATGCTATTGGTTATGCTGCTGTTCACTCTGATAATCATCGTAATTTATAGATTCATCACACTTGCCTATAATTAAACTTTATTTTCAGAAGTATGATGATAATTGGATTTCTCAGTCAAGACAACTGCTGATATCAGAGCAAGAATAACAGCACAGCATGAGGATCCTTGCAGTCAGCACATAAGTTAGGAGCCAAATGTCCCAAAGGTCTGAAATGTGGCAAGTGTAGTAGGATCCAGAACCTTGTTACTGCCTCTCATGTGGGTGCTGTTCTCTTTATGGGAGCAAAAGCCCTGTGACAGAAAAAAAAACAACATAGAAGCAGCATTAGGGTTTTAGGAAAATAGTGACATTCCAAGTGGTTTTCTTCCCCAAATTACAGGTTAAGCACCCTGAGGGCAACAACTAAGCATACTGTGAAAGTACCTGGATGCTGGGGGTCGCTGCTGCTTGCAGAAGCCAGATGCAATCCATCAGCTCCTTTGTGGGGCTTTGGTTTTTGTGTCTCAGTGGCTTGCACACAGCTGCAGCTCTGTGGGTCCCAGTGGGAGTGTCCCTTCTCAAGGGCCCTGTCTCCCAGTTCTGGACCAGTGTTCAAAAGGGTTCAAATAAATTTGCTAAAGAATGTTGATACTTTGCCTGAAGTGAACATTTTGAAAATATTTTTCAGTTCACCTGAGAAAGTAGTTGAGGATTTGGATGTTGTATTGTGCTTGCTCTGGTCCTGTTTCATCTTTGTGAACCATCCAGGTGGCTTCTGTGAGTGGACTGTGAGCAGCACTGTGGCCTTGATAGCGATTACCACTGCTTTCCTAAAACAGGTGGTACCTGGTCTTTCTACTGGAATCATCAAACATTAGTGGACAGTGAACTGCAGGAAACATTTTTCTTACTGGGGAGAGAAAAGCAGGGAAGAACTCAAAAACCATGAGTCAGAATTCCTCTTTTCTTGGGTTTGCTGGAGTGAGACAGCTTTGTGCAACCCATAAAGACTTAAAATTTGTTGTAAAGGCATTGCAACAAGGCAGGTCCTCCCTGCTTATCAGTCAACTGGAAAAAGAGTGAAATGACTGAATGAATGAAGTCATTTTGTATTGATTAAGGGAAATGTATTGAAAGTAATGCTGTAATAACTGCTTAATAAAAATATTTTAAACAGAGGTTGTATTTTTGAGGAGCAAAATACATATGTCACTTTTTCTGTACTATATGTAGATGAAAATACTGGTGTGTCCTGTATCAATTTTATCATTGGCCCAATAAGCACCTCAGGCTGTATTATATTCAGTCTTGCCACATCAACCAAAGTACAGTTGAACATTTGGCACAATTCTTATTTTATGATAATAAGCAGGACTCTTTTCCTTGCCCTCTTTGATATATGTATAGGTACAAACCACTAATAAAATGAGGCTTGTGTAGACAAATACTGTAATTTTAGGGGTAGACTGGCTTAAGAAAGGATAGAGATATCCATCTGTTAGATACAGATTTATGAGGTGTTTGTTTCATGGTGGATGCTGGCCACTGGTTGACTGCAGTCAGGAAGAAGTTTCCTATGTGATAGACTGTGACATCACTGCAATATACCTGATAGCTTGCATTTCTGAGCTGTTGGGTTTTGGCTTGCTGTTACAACACTGAATAAGGCACTACTTGGTCTACAGAGCATAGCACATCTCTAATTCCTCTTTTAATTTCCTCAATAGCACTATTGTTTCATGAGTTCACATAGAAAACTTTATTAGCCTTAGTTGTCAAAGATATAACAGTATTATCACTAACAGATTTATTTTTTTTTAATCCAAGTTTTCTTTTTGTTTATTTTCACCTCTGTTTGCAATCAGTGTCCTACTAAAATACAAACAGTAATGGTGTCAAGTCCATTGGCACTTGCCTGTGTGGATGTGCCAGATATGGAACTGGATAATAGTGCTTGTGTATATGCTTTTCTTGTATGGTCTCCTGGGCTGGCATGAACTTGTCTTTAGTATCTGGGTGCTAATAATTTGCTTTTGAAAGTAGGGTGAAGATTACAGACTGAGAAAGTAAAAGCTGTCCTGAAACAGACAGTGGCATCCAGGCATTTTAAGTCTGACTGTAAGCATCTAATCTGAGCTCCTAATTGTCTCTGGTTTTTCTGGAAAACAGAATCTCTAAATCTCTATAAAATATAAAGCCTACAGATGGTAGGTGTGTAATAGCAGTGGTCATTCAGCTTTTCAGCTCCTGGTCCTTATGACTTGAGGTGTTTCTCAAAACTTGACTTGTGTGCATTGCCCCTTTCTCTATTCCTGAACAGGAACACAAACATTATCCAATACTTGTTTTGTCTTAGATGATGCACATACAACCATTGGGGCATGTTGCCTTCACTAATATAGTGCATCCTTCTCTGTTACTGAGAGCTACAGTGTAAAACTAAAAGTGGGTGAATTTGTTTGATTAAACCAGCATCTTTTGTGTTTATGATATGGTCCAAATATAGGTGAGGTTAAGAAAAAACTCAGACCTTTTCACTTAAAATATATATATACATACTGCTTCATTTGGAGCTATTCAGGAACATGAGAAAACGTGTCCACCTTAACAACTGTTAACTAATACAACCCAGAGGCAAGTGTGTGTTGTAAGTCCCACCCTCTGTGCTGATCAGGGAAGATATGAGCTGTTCCAGTCTCCAAGCTGCTCTTTGCTCTAAGCTGTAGTGCTCATGCTCTCAGTTTGAGATCCCTGGTCCAGTCCCCAGTGTGTTGGCCAAGAGAGCAGCTGTCATACTAACATGAGGCAAGAACAGCCCCTCTTGCAATGTTTCTGGCCTGGAAACAGAGAGAGGATATTCTGAATCTCATGAGAGAGAGCATGTCCTGGTAAGCTCTCCTCTGTTGAGGAGATGTGATGCTTGAGTGAGCCATGGGAATGGACAGGCAGCTTTCTGCTGGAAGTTTTGGAATAGAAAGCATCTGTGCCCAGCAGCGAATTTGAGTTTCCAAGCAAAGTGGTGCTCCCATTAGACCTGAGTTGCTCAGAAGAACAGAACTGGGCCCTAAAAAAAAAAAAAAGGCTAAGATTGTGTAGGGCAAAATATCAGGAATCTGGCATTGTGGAGGCACATCTTTCTGTCCACAGCCATCAGTAATCAGGAGGTATGCTGCCATTAAAGTGCCCAAAGCATTTCATTCTGGCAGGTGTTGCTGCCAGCCCACTGCTGCTCTGGAAAATCCCCCAGGAAGATCAGCTTTTCCAAGTGGTGATGTGATCCTGACCAGTGCCACTGGGGGCTGAGTTCCAGTAACTTGTATCTGGACTAAATGCTGGAGTTTAGTTCTTTTTGTTGGTTGGTTGGTTAACTTGCTTTATAGTTAAGTTGAGATGAGTTGGTGCTTTCTGGATGCCTCCCTGAGGAATGGAGGTGGAGGCAGCTGATCTGTATAAATGTGGTGAAAGTAGAAGCTGCTTGTGCAGAACAGCACTCAGGTACTCGAGGCAGTGCTGGGATGAATCTGCTTGTTGGGGTGTGCAGTCTGGCTGTCCTTGCTTCCCAAGACACTTTTTCCCCAAAATTGTTGATCCAGGGTGACAGATAAGGTCGAGGACATATTTACTGCTGACCCACCTTTCTTGTGAGCAGGGCAAAAGACAGGTAAGAAGTATGCAATGGGATTCTCCCTAGCATGGGTTATTCCCCTCACTATTAGTTCTCCTGTAATTACTAAGGAAGTGCAGTGTTAAAAACAGCAATGTCTCTGGATATGTGCCATGCTTTTGGATTAGTTTAAGAGCATCTTTTCATTGTGAGGAAAGATTAAATTTCGTACAGGTTTGCTGCTGTCACTAGTCCCCAACATGAGTGAACAGCTGAACTGTGAGGAGCCTTCTCTTCAGAAATATGCCAAGTGCAGCCTGCAAACTGTTGTGGGAAAGTTGGCTTTTGTCTAGTGCCACTGTTCAATGTCCAGAATGTGATACTTCCTTCTGTGTAAACACAATGGACATTTTATAAATTGGATTGTTCATAGAGCAACACAAGACATAAATGATATTGTTCCTACTGGTTACATTGTATAGAATATATAACCAGCTGCTAAATTTGTAGCACAGAGGCCTGTCATGCTATTTTTTTTATGTGTTGTGAGCGAGGTACATCACATACATGAGTTCATTTACTCCAACAGCTTACTTTTGCAAATATTATTGCATATCGAGGCTGTGAAAAGGAGTACCTATGTTTTGCACTACCAAAGGCTGTAATGGCAATTTTCCAGAAGCCTTGAGATCTGCTTGTGATTTGCATAAAATACAGCATGTTTATGTTTTTCATCTCAGATAAATGTATGCTAATAAGGTATGTATTAACTAGGTGGATGTATAGTAATATTATTTGTTGCATCAATAATCATTCCATGACTTGTTCTTTCTATCTGTTGTGCCAGCATTTGTAACAATTACATAATGTTTAACTCAGAATTATTTTGGCGAGGTGGTAGTGATGTTATGGTTTAGGTTTTTTCTTTTCCTCAGCTATTTTAAAAAATAAATAGTAAATACTTATTTGACTGATGAAGAAAAATCTGCTCTGCAGCATTCCACTGTGCCTGAGGAGCACATTAGTAAAACAATGATGAGGATGTGGCTGGCACCAGGATCTGCAAAGGAATCTCTTTCCTGTAGTGCAAACCAGAAATGGCATTATCTGGCCTTTCTAAAGGGCATTTTAGCACTATCCCTGTGTTTCAAATCCTGTCTGAAGAGTAGATCAGCAAACAGTAATCAGCAGGTGTGGATTCCAGGGAATGGGTAAAGTGTCTAATGACTAAATGCAATGATTAGTGAAGGTAGGATCAAGACAAGACCGTAATCCCCAGAACAACCAATATAACTTTTTTCTTTCCAAAGGTAGTTAATACCTTGCCCTTTTAATTATCTCAGCATCAGAGGGAAGTGCCATCTTCCACCTGGTTCTCATTACTCTATCAGTCATGTTAATTTAAGTACTCCTGAACATATAAACCAGGCTTCTGAGGAAGAGGTGGCTTTATTTCATTTATACATATTTTTTGAGTCTCTGGCTTTTTATCCCTCTTATAACCAATTCTAAAGTGTGCAGCTCTCTCCAGCTACACAGTGGGCAGAGCTGGGGTCTGTTCAGGATGTCCAGCACTGCCCAGGTAGCAGATTCCTGGAGGCACCAAGCTGCAAGGGGACCCCCATCACTGGCTGCTGGGATCTCTGAGGGCTTGTAAAGAGCTCAGTGGCTTCACCTGGGAAAAGGTTTGCTTCCTCCCTCCATCCAAAAGTTTCGTTATGTGGAGAAAGTAGGAAGAAGCTAACTAATCCTACCTTTTTCTAATCTTGAGCAGCATTTTGAACAGCCTTGTGATAAAAAGAAGTGGATGGAAAAGGGGAGTGGAGAAGCAGCAGGGGTAAGCTGTGGAAAGAGTTATAGCAGTTGAGAGGAGTCATAAGGAATAAGTGAAAGAAATCTGTATGCTTAAGTTCTTGTAGTTTCAGAGGCTTTGTCTAAGACTCAGCTTAACTTTGAGCACTGATTTTTTTTTTTTTTTTATTTTTTTTGTGTGTGTGTTTGTTTTGTTCTGGGGCTCCACCCCTGCCCTCCTTCCAACTGTGTATGAATTTTGTCCTCCCAGGTTTTCTGGAGATGATGGGAGTTGTGATAAATACTGTGAGTTGTTGCTGTTTGCTATGAAAAGTAATGCTGATTTCAACAGAGGCTGTAAAGCCCTGTTTCATTTCACTTACCATTTTGACTTTGAAAATCCATTTTTATAATGCAAGCAGAGAATCTTTGCAGAAGTGAAATACTGACCTTTTTGGCATTACTGGCTGTGAGGAATGGTTCTTTTTGAATTTAATATCAAATTGTCACTGAAAAGTGTACTTGTTTTTCCTAATCAAATCTTAAGTAGGTAATTATTGTTTTAGTCACTTTTGATGACCTGCCTTTTGTTTGTATTGATGTGAAAGTAAAACTAGAAGAGAAAATTAAATTAATCTCTTCTAAAAACTCTGAACAATGCAAACATAACATTTTGATGCTTTGTGAAGGTTTGGGCTATCTAAGGATCTCAACCCTTAAAGGAAATGGAAGGTGTGAGACACAAGTGACAGTTTTACTGAGACTGCCGAATTGTATTCAAGCTTCAATTATGTCTTTTTGCTATTTGAATGGTGGGATGGGCAATAGGTTATCTTTCTGAGGCTTTTTCTTTGTAAAGAACCTCTTATTTCTAGTGTGCTTGGAAATACCTGACTAGTTTTTCTCATAAACATCCTTCCATAAATACTAGTTTTCAGTGGAACTTACACAGGTAGACTCAGGTAGAAGAACCAACACTTCATGCTTATCTTCACCGCTGTAAGGTAGCTGTTAACAGTATGTTTCAGGTTAAAAAGGAAGGTAGTGGTATAAAGCTGACCTTTAGATGGAATAATAATAATAAAAAAACCCTCTTGCTTTTTAATAAATCTATTTTTTGATAAAGCTTCCTTTTTTCAGACAGTGGTTGTGTTTTGTAAAGTTGTTTTCCTTATGGAGATGTTGAAATAAGGTAAGGCAGCCAGGAAGCAGTCTTATCCATTCTACATGAGCCTGTTTCATCCTCTGCATATCGATATAGCTGTAGTCTGGAAGAACTTCCTTGATCACAGGAGCTAATGGGAAGAGGTCGATTTCAGGCTTTTTTTTCCTCTTTTTTTCTGAGCTGTAAATGTGTTATGCTTAAGGGGACGACTGCACAATGGTTTATGATGTGTGGTGCCTGTCTGGTGGCACTGAATTATTGAGATTAAGTGGCCTTGTGGAAGATCAATTGCTATGGTCAGCTGTAACCCCTCACCCACCCATGACACTGCCCTGAGCCAGAGTCTGCCCTCCTGGTGGAAAGAGCTCCCTGCTACTCCCCCACCTTCTTGCACTCACCTTTATTTTACACTTCTGCATTGCCTTTGAGACACAGAGATGGCATTTGTTCATCCTGGAGCTCGGGTTCATTAATTTACAGATGACTGAAGAGCTGCTCAGCAGATTTGTTTGCCTCTGAAGATAAATAGGAATGTGAAAAGCAAGTATCTCATTCTTAGTGGTTTACCCAATGTCTGGTTATTTTTCTCCAGTCTTGTATTGTTCTCTATTTACTGCTAAATATTTTCTTGCATTTCCACTTAAGATGATCATATGTTGATATGTAGTATCTAAGTTGAATTTGAACAGTGGAGGACTTGGTGTCATTTTTAGAATCCAGGTGTGCATTTCACCCTCTGCCTTTTGAAGTTTTCATACCAGTGCGTGTGACACTTGAGACATCTTGGGCAAAAATTAATACCAGCCTCAAAGTGTAAGGCCAGTGAGTTTCCTGGTGTCCTGGAGAAGCATGTGAGGATTTAATTTTCTTTTTTGAATACTTTTGCTACAGGGAGTTAGAAGAACCCTGGTAACCACAGTCAAATGCAGTGCCTACTACTAAGGTAGCAACTCACAATTCGTTTAATGTGCTGGCAGCTAACCATATTTCTAGGAAAGTGATGTGTTCATGTGTACAAACAGGCACATGCAGAGGAGTTTTCACATAAACTTTGCAGAGCAAGTTCAGCCCTTCTAAGGAGAATGTTTTAATATCCACAGAGAGCAAAAAAGTTGTTCATAAATTCTGCAGGGGATGTATGTACAGAACTTGACTTTTTGTTATGGTGTGGGGTGTACCCTCCTGGAAGTCTGCATGGTGAAGCGTGGAGGTGGCAGCACCTCCTGCAGGATGGTGTCACCAGCTTTAGGCTCACCCTGCATCCCCAGTAGATGTGCTGTCACTGTTGTTTCACATGCAAAAACTTACTAGTGGTGGCCATTTATTTTTGGATGAGTCTCAAACCTTACAGCACCGTTTCCAAACGTGCCTGATGGACCTTCTCATGGTGGCAGAGAAATCCTTTTATTATGAGGAACGTGCAGAGAAATGGTGAGCTGTGGGACAGCCCTGTGAGTGCCACCTGACAGCCTGTGAATGTGCTGCTTGCATAAGGTAGATAATAGTTCTTGGAAGTTCAGATTTCTGCTCGGGATGCTGGTTCAGATGACTGATAACCATGTGTTTGAAACTTCCAGCTCAGGCAGGAGTCCACTGTTTCAAAAGAACATTGTTTTGTGGTATGCAAGTTGTAAAACAAGTGCTTCCAGGTTGTAAACCAGAAGTAATTCCACATTCAGTGAGAGTAGCAGGCTTTTCTGTAGGATGCAAACAGTGAATCTTGTGGGGGGACGTGACAAGTTAGTTCAGAAAAATAATATTCTGCTATTCCACAGGAAGAAAGAAAAAAATATGCTCAAGAAAATTAACAATGATAGTTGTTCCTATAAATACTGTAGAAGGGAACGAGACTCTTAGGGACATTTCAACATTCCACCCCACCATGTATTTTTGGTTTAGTTGGTTTTAGTATAGGTTTTCTTTTATTTGTGAGCTATCTTCACTTTTTTGTTTTTTAATTTTTCTTTGCTAGGAGAGAATAAGGAGTAAAGGAAGTGTAAAATGACTATTCAGAAAAAACCAGATATTGAATACTCTGAAAAACTGAAAAAACTTACCAAAGCAACCCTGTCTCACTCTTTTTCCAGTCCTTATTCTTACTAATTTTTTTAATTATTTTTGTCTAGCAGTTAATAAAAATGCATTACTTGCTATAGAATATGAGTCTGTGCTCTGAGCCATAGGATAGCAATGTATGTGTTTGTGAAACATCAAGAGATAATTTCAGGGGTTATTAGGTAGCTGAGCTGAAAATCCACCAATATGCAATAATCAGAAGCTGATACACTTGAAAAATATCATGGGATTTGCATTGGTCTGCAGTGGGTGGGACCTCAAAGGAACAACCTGGTCTAGTGGGTGGCATTCCTGGCCCATGGCAGGTGGGTTGGGACTAGATAATCTTTAAGGTCCCTTCCCAGCCCAAGACACTCCATGGTTCTTTTTCTCTGCCAGTATGAAACAGCGATAGAGGGAAAAGGTTGGTGCCTTCTGACAGTGCACTGGAGCTCTTTGATGCCCAGAGATAAAATCCAAGTAAATCTAGGTGTTTGTAAGCAGTTCTTTGCATACTGCCAGTAAAGAGTTAATGGTATTTTTTTGGTTGACCAGCTCCTCTATATGCTCGTGTGGAGGAAGTAGTAAGGAACTTGTGCTTCCTCTTGCTTTATTGATGTTTTCTTTCATTTTCATTCATGAAATTCAAACCCTCTCAGTTAAATAACAGCATGTAACAGGCTCCTGCTTTTATTAATACGTCTTTGGAGGATAACAAAAGGAAGGGTGTAACCAGTTGAAATACTGCTCTCTTTGACAGTCAATATTGGAAAGCAGCAGCAAAGCTCTTACTGTCTCTAGATGAGCAAATGGTTTGCTTTTCCACTCAGACTCTAGTAGCTCTTTAGGGTGATTGAATTTGAATCTTTTCTGTTGTTTAATAGCAGCTGTTAAAAACAGGAAAAAAAATATTAGAATGAAATCTCAACAGCAACACTTATACAGGCTTTTCCTTGTGAACACTGTAGTAGTTTTGTTTGTTTTTCCATCCTACATCCAACTAAATGTATGTGTCACTGGAATTACAGTTGCTTTCAAGTCTTTGGGTCATGATTAGAGATCTCTGAAATCATGAGAAAGGAGGAGACAAGAGAGTAAGGTTCTGGAGAGGTTTAAAGCATTAAAGTGTAAGAAGGGCTTTTCTTCATTTATTCCAGGGGTCCAAAATGTGCCAACCTACTTCTCCATTTCTAACTGGAACCTGAGCTAACCTTCCCCATTGGCTAGGGGACAAAACAACAGTATTTTTTTGGCTGCTGATATCCTCCTGTTTGTTACTTGACATGCCCTCATGTGAAGTTATGAGTGTGTCTGGGATTTCAGTATCTGTCACAACTCTTCAGCTGTTTTGGGATGGTGAAGATGGGAAGTTGGTGTGCTCTGCAATGGATATGGGCCCTCAGGTACCCCCAGAGGCTACAGCTACAGCACTGCTGTTCTATGTAGACCTCAGGAGCTCCTGGAATTGCAAAAAGATGACTTGGCTCCACTGCAGCCTTACACCTGTACAGCAGATAAAGTACCAAACACCTGTGTTTAATGGGTTTGGAAAAAGATCGTAAATGGCAAAGAACAATTATTTAGTTTCTTACTAAGCTTTGATTTCTTCTTGGTTGTGTGGATGAGCCAAACATTCCAGACATGGAACATGTTTATGAGTCTATAATACTTTTTTTTTCCCTTGCACTTTTCCCATAGGCTTGTTCACAGCAACACCCACTGGAGGTAATGAGCAGTGACAGTATCACTGCAGCTTTCCCCCCCAGGGAGCAGAATAACATTGGCTCCTTCAAGCTCATGCTGGGAGCAGTGTTTTTTGGTTTTAATTTTTTTTTTTATATATATAAAGGGTGGGATGCCTCTAGTCTCCAGCAGCATGTTTTCTGTCAACCAGGAGAAAATGCTTAAATAAAGAAGTCTATTAAACCTGGTCAAAGAGAAGCTGGGTTTTGGGTTACTCAGCTGCTGTAATGGGTTATGAGAATGACACAAAGTTTAATGCAATATAGTTCATTTTATTCCTGAAATAAGCTTGTTGTAATCCAAGCAAGAAGTGGAGCTGTCATGATAATGTGTTCAGTAGAAGAAGCATGAGATCCTGTTTTTAACAGAAATTCAACCCTAGGCATATGAAAATGTGGTATTAAGAGTATAAACATAAGAAGCTCCCACTAAAGACATGGAAATGGCCTTTGTGTGGCCTTTTGATAGGAAGACATGAAGTTGAACGTCCAGGACCTGAGAGCTGTGTTGCTGTGAGAGCTGGGCTATAATTTAGTAAGCTGACAGGAGGAGTGAAGCATCTCCTCAATATCTGTGTTTGGCAGAGGAGATGAATGCATACATCAGGAAACAATGTTTAAGTGTTTTATTTCCTTATTTCAGCCTGTCAAACTGTCAGCGTAGTTAATGGCCACCAAGAGAGAGTGAGGGGAGGGGAGGAGGAGGATAAATGGAAGGAAACAAAGGTGCTATGGAGTCTGGAAGAAAGGAAAACGGGGGAAGATTAGCAGGGCACTGAGGTATAATGGTCCCCTGGACAGAAATGTCCAAACTCCCTCTGTTGGCCTGATCCTCCTCTCCCCTCCAGGCTTCCAAGGAAATGCAGAGAGATAATGAATGTCCTGGTACACTGCACAGGAGAACTTTATTTTACTATATTAATTCTGCTGCAGTAGTACCTAGGTCTGCCATCAGCAACAGGACTTCATGTCATATTTAAGTTATGTGTTTTGCTGAAGTGGAATCCAAACTCAGTGAAATGCAATTGGCTTTTCTGGACTTGGAGATCTTGGGATTCAGGCCATTTCTTTGCATTGTTCAACAAACTGTAGTGGCACTTTTTCTTTGGAACAACCAAGGTTTGAATTGTTTCTTTAGTAAGTATACAGGGAAATATAAGGGTTTGGGATTAAATTTTTCTTTCTGACACACCCACGCACCTTCCACAAAAGTCAGTACAAATGGAATGCATTTCATAAGAGAAGTATTTTTAAGGCAAAGCCAATATTATGTTTTATTTTCATTGCATGGAAACAGAAGGACAGTAAAAAAAAATTTTTTTTGTTTAGTACATCAAAGTCTGTTTGGTTCAGTAACCGCAGAGAGGAGGATAATAGAAAATATTCCTGTACTTTAGGCAAAAATGACACTTTGTTTTCACTGCCTTATTAATCATGTGGGTTGGCAGCTAAAGGACTTATGGCTCTGCCATGGGAGGTGGAGTTGGCTTGCACCTTCCAAGCTGTCTTTTGGAGGTGCAGAGCCCAGGCAGGTTTTGTCCCAAGCTGGATTAATGACAAAGCTGAAGCTTTGTGGGCTCTGTGAGGAGTGTATGGCTCACTTGTGGCTTCATTAGAGCAACGAAAAGCCCTCACCTTGTGCATCACGACACAGGGCAGAGCCCATATGGAGACAGGGAGAGGCTGTTGGGATTAAACCTTAGGATATGTAGTTTTTGATTCAAGTGGAAGCTTTGGACATTGCTTGTTTGTGCCAGTAGAGTTATGGGGCCACAGCTTTTCAGTGTGAAGCCACGGTCCTGTCATGACAGCATCATAAGGTATGAATTTGAACTGGACATTGGGGGTAAAAAGAGTTTTCCTTTGACAGAGGATTGCTGTAAGAGTTGTGTATGTTCTATCCAAATATACATTTCTTATTAATTATTCTACAGGATTCAAGTAGCTTTCACTTGATTTTGCCTATCTGTTGCTTCTTGAATTTTTTCTTTAAGTTAAACAAATCAATAAAATAAGGAAGGAGTGCTACAATGGTATTTAGCATGTATTTTTATTGTGTTACTAGTCCAAATTGACGGGTTTTTCTGTAGCCATTTCAAAGGCGGAGGGGTTTAAGAGGAGGTTTGAAAGATAATAGTTTTTCAAGTCTTACAGAATATTTTTGGTTATGAGGAAAGCTATGGAGAATACTTGGTGTACATTTCTGAAAATATTGTTATTAGGTGTTGGAGGGTGGTGCAGCCAGCTGCCTTGAGTGACGATTCAGCCTGGCTGTGCAGGATTGAAAAGAATAAAGTAAGATGACATTAGACTGTGAGGAAATGAGGAAAGCAAGGGATGAGAAGGGTGACTTGCTGTGGCAAGTGGTAAAATGGGGGTGAGACTGCTTTTTTATGAACATTGAAGTAGCTGTGTGCTTAGATCATGGTTTTAATGGCTTTATACTGCAACTCGAGATGAAATCTTCATGATATTGGAAGTGCTCTGGTTTAGCACCCTTAGAAAGCACTGTTACTTATTTGTCCCTGTCATCCTGTGGGCATGGATAAAACCTGAAACATGATGTCAGTAAAGTATAGTAATGCTTTTTTAATGCAACTTTAGTCAAACCCATGAACGCTCCTTGCACAATCATGTCCCCAGGCTCTGTGGTCTCCAGAGATGCAGCAGGTCAAGCATCTGCTCAAAACCTGACTTAAGGATTCCCAGTGACTCTGGGCAGGTGTAGCTGGTGATTGAGTGATATATGAACTGAATGGGTCAGCCATTGCTGTGCTGGGGAGAGCTGAGCTGCCAGTGAGCTTTCCTTTCTTTCTTTTCCTCATGGTTCATTGAAAAAGAACATGCTTCATTTCAGACCTGTAGCAGCATTAGTAATGTCTGTCTGAATACAGAGACAAGAAATTGTGTCTCCATGTTTAAATTTTACACATGACTATGATGCACATTTAAGCTACCTAAGCTGTGATAGGAGCTCACTGTAAAACCAACTGTGTTTCATCTTGGAGTTTGGAGGCTCTTTGCTAAAGTAGACAAATTAGTCCAGTGTGCAGACTTGTGTGGCTGGAAGGACTGAAGAACTGAAGCAGAACTCTAAAAAGAAGTGACTTTGTTAGTCAGCCAGTTTTTCAAAAGGAAAGAGTTTGTCAATCCCTGGAAACTACTTCACATTGTTCTCATTCAGGAATATACATAGGAGATTCTTTTTGCCAATAAAAGCATTAATTCATGGGTAATGAGGAGTCCTTGCCATTCCCACGTGAAAGCTCTGCCAGATTGGGTCAGATGACTCCACCTACTAAAACTATGTGTGCTTATGACATGCACTGCTTTAAGCCATAAATAAATCTGTGGCATTGTGCCTGTAATAATCTTTCTACAGAGCTGTACGGGCTACTACCCATTAGCTGATGTATTTATCATGCTTACTGTTCTTTTCCATTATTGCTGTAGTACAAGTACGATGGCATCTGGTAAAGTAATTTAAAAGGTATTGTTAAAAGTACAAAAATACAGATCATATGAAGTACCCCTGAAGGTAATGGAGCTCAATGGGGGCACAAAACTAATTATTGTGTATCGTTTTGTTCATTTAGCTGAAGTTCATCTAGACACACTGTGTATATGTATATGCATAAATCCATTTATTTGTGATACATTGAAGCTCTCATGCATGTGACTATTACAAAAGCAAGGTGAATATAAATACATAAAATGATGAGATTCCATTTCTGGAGATGTTTATAGGGAGATACTATTTTAGTATGTAGAGGGAGGTGAACATGCAATGAAAGACTGTTACAATATAAAGATGTAATCTTTAGAATTACACGGTGTTAGACATTCAGAACTAAGGAAATACCTACTGTGCATGACTGGTGTTCTTTTGTTCTTAACTATTTGCTTTTATAGAAGTGAAGGAATAATTCTGTAATAAAGAAATTTCATAATTATCCTTTAATATTGTAATCCTATGCTTAAAAAAGAGCAGGTTCATTAGTGAACTCAAGTGACTGTCATCACAAACCACTGTTTTCTTTAACTCTAGTTGTTTACAGGTTTTCTTCTGGCATTTCTCTTGATTCCTAGGATTTAAAAAAAGGTCTGAACTAATTCTTCCTTGAAATTCAAAATTGTCTCGAAGCCTTAAAACTTCAGAAAACCCACCAATTCTGATTTTAATTGAGATGGAAAATTTTCTGGTTTAGTTTCATGAAGTACTGTTCTCCTAAGGCAGAATTTCACTGGGATGGCTTTTTCAGTCTTACATCAGAGATTTCTAGATGTTGATGTCATTCACTCCAAAAGCAAATATTCTGTGAATTGTGATTAAAATTTCAGTTTTCTCAGTAAACATTGTGAATACATTGCATCTTGATTGTTCTGGGAAACACAAGGCTGAATACTTTGTATCTTGTTCAACTAAGTTAACTGAGGGTGTAGAGATACTTGGGGGTAAAAAGGTCAACTCAGAATTTGTGAAAGGGCATTAAATGTACACCTGTGAGCTGAGGGTGTGTAGTAACCTGCCCTGGATGGATAAAACGGCTGGCACATCATCATAGTCGCTGTTTCTGAGAGGCTTTGCAAGCCTTCCTGGAAGTGCAGTAATAACTGTATGGAATCAAAATGGACAAAATGAGAGCGTTGCTGTATCTAAGTATTGCAGAGCTTCTGTGTAGAGTGTGGCCCTTTGGCATCTCCCTTCTGGCAGCAGTTGAATGCTATTAATTCTGAAGCAAAGAAAGGTTTCAGAGCTCACATGGGCCTTCCCTAGAGGAGAAGGAGCAGTAAGGGGGCTCTGAAGGGCTTTGCTGGAGAAGTCTGCTGTCAGCTGTCTAATACTGCACTCCACATTGGCAGCTCCTGGCAAATACTGTGATGCTGTGCCCACAACTACAACTTAAAGTTGCTAATATAGAAGATTTGCAAGTTTACCAAGAAAGTTACTTTTGTTGTCTGGAGATACTTTTTTATGGGTTTAAGGAAAAGGCACAGTTGATGGAAATCCTTTAGAATTTCTGATACAGATACATCAGTGGAGAATTTTGTGTGATAGAAAACAAGTAAGTTGTTGGTCTCATGGGAAACACTGATGTCTTTACATTAAGGCTATATCCTAGATATTCTCTTAAGTACTTTGCAGTTATAAAAACATCCTCCATTTGCATAGTAGGAAGTCAGTGGTCCTTTCAAGTACTCCCTTTGTCCTGAAATGCAACATACAGATTAAAGCAGGTTTTCTGCAGCCAGGTCCCATCCTGCACTTTATTTCTTCATGCTCTACCCAGAAAACCCATCTTGATCTTCCTTGTTCATCTTCTTGTTCTTCCTTGCTGCAGTTACTGGGGTGTGAATTATCTCCTGGCCCTGCTCTGCCAGGTTTTATGCCCTTTGGCCTAAAAATGGATGTGCCATGTTGTCTGGAGATATCCAGTGCAAGAAGCATGAGCTGACATGACCCAGTAGTTGCTGGGGATGTCTCAGAAACCCATCGGTGGCAAGTTTTTGTAAATGGACCAGAGATTTTCACTTTGTTACGTGCTGGACCCCACAACCAGACTGAAACAAAAACTTTAAAATGTGCCTGATTGAAATATATATATGTATATACATGCATATATGTGACATTTGTGTCTGTGTATATAAATTAGAAATAAGAAGCATGTTTTGATCAGGACTAACTTACTTGAATTAGTGACTGGCTCAGTGTTTTTAGTGCTGAAAGGTGTGGAATAGGAGGGGAGTATCAGAGGAAATCCAGAGAACAGTCATTCTTACAGTTTCATCCTTTCTGGAAAGACTCTGACTGTATTTCAACTCTGACCATTGTTTTTAAGCGTGTTCTGCACTCTCCCTCTTCTCTCACTGAGTATTTCTGAAACAAGAAGCTCAGCAGTATCTGCCAGAGCTCTTCCAGTCAAGCAGAAATCTAGTATTTCAGATCCCAGACACTTCTGCTGTATTTATCACCGTGTTTTTTATTTGCCCCTTGATTGATCAATCTGTAAAATTAGTAATGGTGGTACTTACCTTGAAATTTGCTGTAGACTCAGAGCCTGATCCAAGTGCTGCTCCAGTCCATCTGTATGTACCTTTCTGAATCAGACCTCTTGTTCACTGGTGTTTAGTCATCCTTAGATGAAACTAGATATGAAATATAAAAAATTAGTGCTGTTTGCACAGTGTTAGGATGATAAGATAAAAGCAAATGAAATGTCCTTGACCCTGGCTTTGAACAGTCTAAATTGGAATGGCTTGGGTTGGAAGGGGCCTTGGAGATCATCCAGTTCTAATCTCTTTGCCATAGGAAGGGACACCTCCTACTAGACCAGGTTGCTCAGAGTCCCATCCAACCTGGCCTTGAGCATTTAAAGGGATGGGGCATCCACGACCTCCCTGGGCAAACCTGTTTTTGTGCTTCACCACCTTCACAGTAAAAAATGTTTTCCTAACATCTAATCTAAACCTGCCCTTTTTCAGGAATAAGGGAAATTGGACATAACACAGGAAAAATATGGGGGAGGGGTTTAAGTGTGGATGAGGAATCATAAAATGCATGCATTGTGTCTTATGTCTTCTGGAAGTGCAGCAATAGGATGCTTCTCAGTCTCCACCTTGTTCCTGATTTTGCAGCATTCTGTTCATTTCTGAGACAGAAAAAAAATGCCAAAAATGAAAAGAACTCTTGATTAGCTCTGTCTGGTGCTCTGGTTTGTCAGAATGACTGAGCACTGATTGGATTTCTGCACCAGAGGTTGGGCACTGTGACCCAGCTGCTGGTATTTGTCCAGTCAAAATCTGAGTAGCACAGGAGTTCTCACTCACTAGCTTTGGATTTGGCCTCAGATACAGCATTAAAAAAAAAAAAGAGCTTCCAGGAGGAGCTTCCTTTTTGATCATTAAGACAGCAACAACAAGTTATCCCTGTTTAGTGTATGTTTTGAGATTGCTTTGGTGCCAGGAGTTCTGCCACCTGTTCCCAGCAGGACAAGGTGGGGATAAGAAGAAAACTGATAATCTTTGAGAAATAAAATATACATGTGCACTTACAAAGTGAACTTTGATAATCTTTTTAGTGAATGAGATAAACCTTTTCAGCATTACAAGTCACTTGGAGGATGAGCTGCTTCAGTGTAGCCCAGACAGCCGGGGACTATTTGTGTTCATTTATTTAAAGGAACCTCAGCAGGCAGTTTCAAACAGCAAGTCCTGTATTTTTTGTTTTGTTAAAAACAAACCAACCAAAACCCAAAGTAAACAAACAAAAAAAGCCCCTACCATGGTGAAAGGTTTTTTGTATTATCCTTGTATTTTTCATAATCTGCTTTTCCTAATGCTTGCAAATGAGCCAGTAGAATTCATTCTAAACCAGAAGCGATGCTGCTTGGTGTAAACCAAGAAGTCAGAGCAGGAGTCATTAGAAGTCATGCAGGTTCTATGCTCATGCAAATTACCACAACTCCATGCACCTCAGTGGCCTGGAGGATCTGACCTGGCAGCTGGTGTGCAAGCAGAAGCAAATATTTATGACCATTAATAAATTAGAAGGTGCCCAAAGCAAAATGAAATGCAAGAAAAAATACCTTTGCAGGCTCAGGTTGGGCTGGGTCCTCAGCAGGAAGGCCTGCTTTCCCAAAGGCATCTTCCTATCCTTGCTTCTCCCAGCAGCTGTTCAGACAGACCCCATCTCCACTCTCTCCAGCAAGAGAAGGGACAAGAGGAAGCATGGAATTAACCCTTTGCTTACAAGAGAAGATGCTCCTTCTCAGGTTTGGCAAATAAGTCAGGAGATGCTACTTAAAAAAAAATAAAATAAAACCCCCTGCATTTGCTGTAATGAGAAGGGTTGGGGTAACAGATAAAAACATCCTGCTGTTGAAAATAAATATTAGAAAATTTCTCCCACTAGAAGGACACTGTTGAAATGGTGACAGTGGGGTCTTGGGTTCTGGTAGCAATGAAGGGGTTAAAATATTTCTGGCAGCCCATTGATCATGTAAAACCATAAAGCAGTTCCAGTAGAAAAAGATGTGTAGAGGTAGAAAATATCGGACCAAGTGCACGCTCTCTGTGGATAATAAAAATTACCCACTTTCTCACAGATGTCGAATCTGGCAGTTTTCCACTAAAAATTTGGACTGCATATCAACTATCCAAATTATTTTAGTGTCTGTTGAAGAGTGTGTTTGGCAGGGTTTCCAGTAGGAAAATAGGAAGTCGATTTGAAAACATTAATACTATTTGAATACAACTGCTTAAGCTGATTGTTCCTTAGATGAACTCCAGTGGAAACACATTCTGCCCTGCAGGTCCCCAGGAAGTCTCCAGGTGGAGAAAGTGGAGATGTGAAATTGGTGCTTAAGGGGGCAGGAAGAGGTTTACCTCCAGGGGTTTTACCCTCCTCCTCCTGTTTTACTCAAATATAGCCTAGTTAGTAATAGTTATTGTTACGTGGTATAATAATTGGACAAGTATTTGAGGGGAAGGAGAGCCAAGAAGACTGAAGAGAGCAAATATGCAAAGTACCTGTATAGCTTTTAGGGTTCTAAATGAGCTTCACTGATTTGGGAAAGGGAGGTGAGATCATTGAGGCCTTAGTTCTGGTGTGTGTGCAATGGGCAGGTACTATCCAAGAAGTACCTGAGGGATTAGGTGCACCAAAACTGTGAAAGGAGGACAGTACAGAAAGCAGTCAGAGGTATGTATTTATTGGATACAGTGCATATTTCACTGGTTGCTCCTCCTAGAATAACACATGATTTTTTGGTTAAAAGTGGACCTTTTTAAGAGGATGGACAAACACTCAGGTCATTAGCATAGGGCTGCTTGCATGTTTCTCTGAGGCAGAGACAGGGTAATAAATCAGAGGAGTGGCAATACTGCTATTCTTAGCCTCTGAGACACATTAGAATGAATTCAGGAAAGTATCTGAAGAAAAAAAATGAAAATTTCCTGATGATGAGTTTGGCTAGAAATGAGCTTATAACTACAGGTCATGAATATCATAAAATACTTGGAAACTAAATAACAGGACACCGATGGACTTCTGAAAGGAAGTGATGGAAGTCATGTTCTGGCAGGCACTTTCACTGGCTTTGAACAGGCTATTTTAATGCCAGCAGAAGTAAGTCAGTATTTCTAACTGGGAATATAATCAGAGTAATGTTTTATTGAGTTTTTCCTAGAACAAAGAATAATAGGAAAGAAATATACTCTGATTGTCCTGGTGTTCTAGGCACCTTCTGTCAGAGCTTGAAAATGTCTTATTCTCCTGAGCATCACAAAGAATGCAGGTTTAAGGGTTTGGGCAAGTAGAAGTGCTGGAATAGAGCTATTGCACTAATATGAGTTTTATTAAACTTGCATTAGTTTAGAGCCAGTGTAGTGTTAGTAGGGCTGCAGACAGAGCAGCACAGTATTTCTCTTCATAAATCCTGTGGCTCTTCTGGTTTCCACTCCTATCTTTGTCCCCTTACTCGACTTAAGTGTGCAGCAGCAAAAAAGCTCAGTCCTGCCTCTGTCTGCTGTTGTTACTACACTGTCAGGAATTGGTGTACTGCTGTAGTATGATCTATGCCCATGAGAGAAGGAGTTCCTGCTCCAGAGAGTTCCTGCTCTGCAGAGGTCAGAGTCAAGTGCTTCTCCTGTCTCTGATCTGTCAGTACACTGATACACTTCTGAAAACAATCCCTGTAAATATTCTCGGGCTTTGCTGCATTTAGTCTCTTGTTCTGGTGCTTGCAGAATTATTGCCAAGCCCTTCTGGGTATCTGAAGGATAACAATAGAAATCAGATGATCTTTTGATTTGGTGAAATTCTTGATATAATGAAACTGTTAAAAATGTATTACTTGGATTTCAGGAAGGAAGTCAGAATTTCATCTTTTAGAGGACTTTCAGGTCTCTTCTAATAGGTGGTGTGTCTGGTGTTCCTGTTTGCCTCAGGTGGAGTCAGATTCCCAGGGGCTCTGTCCAACCAAGGTGGTGTTTCCTGGGCAGTGTCACACACTGGGGGAGAACATTTGCTCTGGGGACAGAGAACACAGCAGGGTCCTTGCCCTGGGGTGGAGCATAGGGCAAGTGGAACTGGTTTTGATAAGTTGCTTAAGGTTATATTAAGACTTTGATTCTCTTTATTGTTCCCAGATTTAACAGAATTCTGGTTGTTGAATTGGTTGAATTCTGATGTTCTGATTGAACAGAACCAAGTTTTGTGTTTGACTCATATCTCCAACTCTCTAGTACTCAAAATTACACAGTCCTTTAACTTTTGGGCCAACTCCTGTATGTCAAATCAGATGATTTGATACCAGGGGCACTCTCTCTTCCTGTTCTTTGGACACATATATTTCTTCTGGTCTGATAGTTATAAATGCCCTTGATCTTTGCAAACATATAGCTGGTGGGCACTATAACAAGTCTCAGCTTGCTGGGAGAAGTCTGTAAAACTACGAATGTTTTCCAATGTGGGTAATAAAATACTTTCCTGCTCCTTTATATGGTTTTTAACAAGTGTTCAGTGTTCCAGTTCATCTTAACCTGCTTTCCAGATTTCTTTGGAAATAAAAACTGTGAGAGCACATCTGACCTGGGTCCTGATTCTGTAGGTTGCAAGTGCTCAGAGCTGGTCAGGACCTGCAGTTCTTCCCACAGTTACAGTATATGGAAGTCTATTTCTTGAGATACTTCTGCTATCAAACCTTGGATTCGTCTCTCTAGGAGTAGTAATAGAAATTTCATGAACTCATGCCTTTTGATCTCAGTCTGTGAGACTCATGGCTCAGCCAGAGATCCAGTTTTTGGGATTTTCAGGCTGTTTCATTTTTTGTTTGTTTTACAATGGGTTGGTGTATTTCTTTGTGTTAACACCCAGTTGAAAATTCAGCATGTGCTGGCAGATGATGTTAACATTGGTCAGTCCTGAAGCAGGAAACTGACCTTCAGCAAAGCATTGAAAAAGTGTGCAAAGACAACATGTCATTTTCTGATTCTGCTCCTCTCGCTCATTCTTCATCCCGCTTTAGGTGAAAGTGATGATAAGACAGAGCCTTCTCTGTTTTTCAGCCTTTCCATACTTTTTGTAGCTTGGGGGATTTTAAAAATTTCTGGAGCCTCTTTGTTGACTTAGTGTGTGCAATTTTTATCTACTTCTAAAAACTACCTATTTTTTAAAAATACTATTCCACTGAAGTCAGCACAAGGATGATATCTACAACTCTCCAGCTACCTTAAAATGTTTGCCAGCTCCCTTGCTGATGGTTTGTTGTAAATGCAAAGTGCAATTAAATTTTCCTTTATAGTTTTCTTTTTTCTCTTTTGGATGGTAATATTTAAATAAACTTCTGAAAACCTATAGGAAAACGAGCATTATTCTTTTAGGCCTTTCTTAGGCAGAGTGGTCCCTACTAGCTTTTGAACGAGATTTGTCCAAGAAAATTAAGCAACTTAAGAAAAGAAATTAAATAAAGCAGCACATTTTAAATTAACGGCATTCCAAAAGAAAATGTTTTTTACCCACACCACCCACATATATGTTAAGGTACAGAATTAGTCCTAACCTGCCAAAAGAAGAAAATGCACAACACCTTTCAAAGATGCAAATTGACAATTAACAAAACAATAGAGTTCTAGCCTTCCTTTCTGAGGTGCAAATTGATAATCAGATTGCAAGGGGAAACTGGTGGCTTCTATTTAAGATTTAGTTTGAGATGAAGGCTCCCTATGGAAGAAGGGGAGGGAAAGGAATGAAGTAATGTAACCAGTTCTCCACTGGGAAAAACCCCCATAAGGAGCACAGGGATACACCAAGCTGATATACCAGCTGTATAGTCTGCACATTGTTAATTGTGACAACAGGAAGGAGAAGGGAATCGTGGAATTGAGTTATGTTGAGGGATTGCAAAGAGGAGGGGTAACAAGCTCTTTTTTTCCCCCATTTGTATCCAATGCCCTACAGTGATGTCACCGGGAAAAGCTGTAAACCCTGTGCAATAATTTTGTTTCACTTATCCTTGGCAGTCAGTCTTGCTTTCACTTTGCCCATTCAATTCCATCACTTGTGTTTTTCCCAGTGTTTCATGTACCTGTGAGTGGCTGCAGGTGACTACCAGTTTTTCATCCCAACTTATCTCAGATACATTTTGTCTTTTCTAAATATGAAGCTTTAAACTCAAGTAGGAATCCATTATATAAGAGCAAATAAATAATAAGAAACACTATCGACTTTTCTAATAGTAAATTTTAGTGCCAAGGGGCTGGGCAAAACAGGTTATTGTGCTGCAGGAAGTCTTCCTGTTACAAATTAGAGAGGACATGGGGAACTGCAGATTTGTTTGGATAGTTGTAATTTGGATGCAAATTTGAAGAAACAGTCATAAACTTTGTTTTGTGTTTTCCCACCATCTGACTTGTGTTTGTTCTGTGTGTTTGGCCAACTTCAATGAAATTAGTGCCTTAAGTCATCTCCTGTTGTGGTCTGTTGTATTTCTGCCACTACATACCTATGAAAGTAGCTGGGTTTTAATGGGATTTTTGATTATTTTTCTTTTAATTTACCAATGGCTGGTTCCAATGCTATTTAATTTATAACATCTAATACCTCCTTAAAGATCTGTGTTGTTGCATGTGTACGTCCATTTTAATTCTTATTAATTCTTTTCTCTTGAAGTTTTGTTACTATGGAAGCTGCATTTTAAAAGTAGAAGAGTAATTTGAGGATAAGACCTTTTTAATAATCTGAATAATTTGTGGCATTTGACAAATATATAGATATATAGTCTGGAATTTTAAAGATGGGTTGAAGTATTTGAGACTTGGTTAATTTGAAACTAAGCCGTATGATTAAATGTCCTAGATATCTTGGAAATTTTCAGCCATAATTATATGATTTTAATGAATTTGTTGCTCTTGAAAATGTTGAGTTGACAGCTGCTTAGGATGAAGTCCTGGCTGGTTGCAGCACACGATAGGTAGGGGATTGCAGAGCTCTGAGTGTGCTGTGCATTACTCGTCTCTCAAAACAAAGTTGAAGATCACTCAGTAAATGAGCAGCTGAGCCTTCCCTTTCCATCAACAGAGCAACTATATTTTATTTTGTGGACAGCTGGCTAGTAGAGAACACTTGACATCTTCCTCTGATTTGTGGTCGGCGTGTGTCAGTGCATGTCAGTCCACAAGGATGGTTGTCACAGCCCTCATCATGCAAGGGGGAGTAGAGAAATTTTGGATGCTGACACCAGCAGTGACAGTACTCTCAAGCCTGTATTCAGGAAACATACTAATTCCTCTTCCAGGTGTCAAGATTTAGCACATTTTATATATTTTGATTAGCACTGAATAGAAGATTTTTTTTTTCTTAGTGGTGTAGGGTCTTGTTGCATTTAGATAGCACTTATGAACTAGATTCTGACATTGAGTATTATCTGACTTCTCTGAAAGCTAACCCCTCTTGAGTGAATGTGGTGTTTGACAAGTAAATAATAGTGTATGATGCCCTGTGAACGTGTTTTAACCTGCTCCACTTAAGTTTTCTTAGTCTTGATGCATGTATTTAAAGAGTGAAGTATGCAAGGCACGTCAAGATGGGAAAGTTTGTTTATGCATTCAATGATTACTTCTTGGGCAAGAATCATGTTGGTGTCATTCTACACAGCATTTTACTATCCTGCCTCTGGTACAAAAGGGTATGTAATCTGAAGGCTGGGGGGTGGACTTATTTTTTTTCAAATAAAAGCCACTAAGGCCAGCACTTTTGTCCCTTTTCATGTCTTGTGAAGTCTGTGTGATTTCTAACCCTTTATTTCTTTTTTTTCCCAGGCTATTCATGTTTGCTGTCGGGCAGGGCAAATCAATCTTTTCTAAGTACTCTTTAATCATAAATCTAGATGTATTAAGCTTGCTATTACCTAGTCAGTGGTAGTCAGAAAAAAGGCAGGGGGGAATATCTAGTCAGTGTGGTTGAACTGTGATTGGGATCATGGGGCTGGCTTGCTCTGTGCACCTTTACTCCTGACTGCAGTGATGCTTTTGGTTTTGTTGGTGAGCTGCCTTTTTTTTTAATTTTTATTTTTCTGCAATAGTGGCTACTTTATTATTCTGTCTAATTATTGTGTTTTGCAGTGTCTGTTTTGTGTGCACTGAATGTTCATTCCCCTTAGCTTACATTTCCCCTCTGGTTTTCAATAAATCTTGGTGGACCTTTGTATCCTGCCATCCTTTCTGCTCTTTTTCCCTAGAGTGCTCATTCCCACCCCCTGAATATCTGTAAAATCAGCATTTTATTTTTTCCCTCCTGAGCAGCTATTGCCATCAGCTGTTATAAAATAATGGCTTTAGATGTGTCCCTTATAGTACATTGACCCCTCTGTCTGATTTATCATTAATTTCCAGAGATTTGTTCCAGGCTTGAACTAATTCCTTCCCCCCAGGGTCTTGAGCTAAAAACCACACTGAAACCCACTTCCTTTTGCTTTTGTACCTGGAATATTAATCATATTGCCACCAGCATCTCTGGCACACGGAGGCATCCCACTACAGTTAATGACATTCTGAGTGCCTCCACTGGCTTCTGTTACAGCAACATTCAAGCTGCTTATGCTTATATCTGAGCTTGTATTGTATCTTGTTACAGTTGATATCTTGCATTTTCCCCTTCAATGCCCACCTTTTTACTTATTGGAAAATTAATATTTGTCTCCCCAAAGTTTTTGCCTAATTGCTTCTTTCTACCTCTGTTTTGCACCGTTAAAAGGAGAAAAGAAGATATGGCCATTTGCAGTGGAACTTGGGCTCTGCCTCAAAGTGTTGCAATATTTGCAGGTTATGGTTTTGTGAGGCTTGGGACACTTTCTGTGTGTATTTAAGAATATTGAAAGAGGATAATCTTATGAGTGCTGCAACCCAGTGAGCAGAAAGTGTTGTATCTTGGGTTTTTAAGTTTCCTTCCTTTTAATGTATTGCTTTTAGAGTGGGATGTGTTTGGAACAAGCTGAAGACATGAAGACATGGTCCCTGGCAAGGCAGTGGGTAATATCTACTTGGCTGTGCTGAGTGTAGCGCAAAAAAGTATTGGTGTGTTCACCACAGAATCAGTGGGAATGGAGGTAAAGGAATGTTAAGATTTGTCACTTATCACAGTGATGACATCTCCTATGTCGCCTTCTCTAGGCACTGTGAAAGCTGCGTTGCCTTGAGTTGAAACTTAAAATCAGAAGTATTAACTAGTCCTTTGGAGATAATTCCTATGCCAAGGTGCATTTATTAATATGCTGTTTATTCTTAACTTTGTAGTCAGGTCTTTATAGGAAAAGGACTGGAAAGGATGCTGTGCAGGAACCTGTTCCTTTGTAGCTGAGGCCCATCAGTGCCCCTTGTTATGTTCCTGTTGCTGCAGTGCAGCCTGGCAAGGAGTCACAAACTGCTGCTTAGGGTAGGACTGCAAACCTGCTGTACCCACGTGTCTCCTTGTCACAACAATAGGAGCTGTCAGTGCTTGCTACTTCTGAAAATTAACAGTCCAGGAAACTAAGCCCACCTTGGCCCATTTTGAATTTTTAGCCCTTTTGATCTTAAGAAAAAGAAAAAAGTTGCTTTGACAACATGGAAGTGTTGATACTGAATTACTTGATCAAAGTTGTTTTGTACAGGTAGTGGAGTAGTTTAGTAACCTTTTATCATCCAAATAACATCTCTGTATATGAAGCATCTATGAACAGTTCTGTATATGAACATCTATGTATATGAAGCAAAGAATAATGAAATATGTGTTCTGTGTTGCTTCTTGTTTGCAAACCTGGTGCTAGCTCAACTCAGCTGTAATCTGTGAGGTTCCATATTAGCTGGCAGAGATAATATGTAGCAATGCAGACAAAGAAAAATTTTGGAAGTAAAACATCAAGTCCTTACTCATCACACTTATTGAACTAAAGATTTCAAACACTGGGGCTGCAGCATAGTGTACATCTTGCTCCTTGCCTCTGCCTGGTGTCAGGAGCACGTGCTGCTTCTGATGCCTGGAATAAATGTGCCCAAGACTAAAGTATGTCTTGGAAGTTTGGGGGTTTTTTGCAGGGATTTTTGTGTAAAGACTCCATTTGTGAGGCAGAAGTAGCTAAAAATAGTATGTTGTGGTATGGTTAACAAACAATACTGAGAGCTGTGGAAAAGCCCCACTGCCACCATTTCATGTCTTCTTGCCAGATTGGGGGCATATGTGGAGATAAGACATTGTTAGTCATCCCTTTGTGCTCATGCCTTGGTTGTTTATGCCTAAAGTTTTAAATACCTGGGGATATTTTCTGTAATATAAGGTCATTTTCTAAACAATTTTTTAAAAGTGTGTAGCTTAAAATACTTAGATTGAGTTATAAATGTTAGGGTGAAAATAAAATGTATGCTGATGTTTGTTTTACTTCAGGCCTTAAATCAGAAGTAGTGTTTATACCAGCTTTCTGCAGAAGCAGGTGGAGTAGAGACCTAATAAAATTGTAATGAAAGCTGGATTCTCATGCATTCACAGATGTCTAGGAGATGGAGTATTAAGAGAAGTACAGACACCATGGCTTGTGCGCTAACGACATCAACAACATTTTTGTGGTGTGTACAGCATTACCAGTCATTGGAGTGATAAAGCTGCTGAAGTGATGGCAGCCACTTTGCCATGTGCTATCAGCTCTTACATATCCCTGATAGTCTAGCTGTCCCTGCTTGGGCTAATTTACCCTGTGTTGCTCAGCTCCATGTTGTGGAGCATCTTTTGGCTATAGGGCAGATGGACCTGCTTTGGTGTTCCTGTGACTTTTTGGGGGTTTACTTTGTTTGAGGGGTTTTTTTTAAACATCTGGCAGCTTTTTTATGCCACTTACCACCATGGCCTCTTGCCTTTGCTGGGTCATGGCTGGCTCATACCAAGCAAGTGATGTGCTGTGAGCAGCATCTTGGATTCCTCTGTGGACCAGGAGGGTCAGTGGTGGTGCACTGTGATTGAGTGATCCCAGGTTTCTCTGATGACATCTCACCTTCAGTTCCCTGGTTGGGGATCACTGCATTGAAGCCACCAAGTGTGTGATGGTGGCATGGAAATCAGATGCTGTGGTGACAGTGTCTCTGAAAGGAACCAGCATTTCAGCTGTCCTTTATGGGTCAGCTTTCAGTTGCTGCTGATGGGGGTAGGGGGTGCAATGGGCAGCAGCTGTATAGTGGTAGGTGCTCTATCATTACAAATCTTTGATATCAATCGTTCATTTGAGGTTTTTAAGGGCTTGATAGCAGGTCCTTCTGTTCCTCTTCTCTCTGTGTGAACTGCTTCCCATGTGAGCTGAGCTTGTGGGAGCACCTGTGCTCAGGTATCAAAGGGCCTGAGTTCTTCCCTTCCTCATCATGGTTGCCTGTTTTCCTTCCTGGGAGCCTCACTTTTCTGCTTTGAAATGGTTGTCTCTTGGGCAGACAAAGGAGTGCAGCTCTGCCAGCTGGCTCGTTGCCCCTCCTGCCCATCCGTGCTGTTGCAGACACCTTGCAAAGCGTGGAGAGAGGTGTGGGTGGTGTGATGCTGGGCTGGGGCAGCTCCAAGGCTGCATGCCTCAAGGATTGGGCTGCACTGGCCAGAATGCCTCAGGACAGGCTGCAGGGAACAATATTTGGGACCCCACAGTGACACTGACATAATTTCTGCATTGTTTGGGAGCACATTTATAATCAGTCTTACTGCAGGGTCTGCAGATAACTTCAGGGAGGGGGAGTCTACTGGTAAGCTGCAGTTTCTGCCTATTTTGGTTAACTGATTCAGCCTTTCGAGGTCATTTAGGGTGGATTGATATGTTCTCATTCTCCGTATGTGCGGCAGTGCAAGGATCCTGCAGATTGCAATAAATGGGGAAAGGGAAGGAGCAGATTGTCCTACCGGAAAGTAAAAGACTCTTTCAGGATTGTGTAGGTTGTGTAATTTGAAGATCAACATTGCTTATGGTGAACAGATGGAGAGGATGATTAGAAGCTACAAGTGCCCTCCTGTGCTATAGGCCCAATGTCAGATAAACTACCTCTACAGAAAATTATCACTTTCTGAAATTCTAGGACAACTGTAGGTTGTATTCTATGAAATTGAGAGAGAAAAGTGGCGTGAGGAGGAGGAGAGGATCTAGACTGTTAACTGTGTGAGACTGCAAACTGCCTCTCGGGAAGCTCAGATTCAAGGTGGTTTTAGTGTCTGAGTGCTCAGCATTGTTTTTATGAAACTGTGCAAAAGGAAATTCCCATTATTTCAGTCCTGGAGTTCACTGTGCCTATCATTAGTACAAACCAGGGTGATTTTTCCCTCAGTGAGGGCATGCTTACCTGCCTCATGAGGTCTAACAGTGCAGTATTTATTTATTGAACGCCAGAGCACACATGCTAAAACCTGAACAAACGATGCATTTTGTCACATGTGGCTGTAGGAAAAGCTTGTCTGAGAACTCCTGGTTGAGAGCTGTGGACCAGTGTGTACATATTGCAACAGTGCGTAGTTAGTGTTTAAGGCTGGTTTTGTGAGTTTTTGGGGGCTTTTTGAAAGATGTATTTAATGTATTAGTGAATGACAATGTTTAAAGTAGTGGACAGTGACTGGGGAATAAATGGTGGGTTATGGACTGAGTTGACACATCTTCTGGCTAGAAATGAAGCATCTTCCTCTGGGCTTAGCTGGCAAAACTACCTGTGTGTCACAAGGGTCTCAGTTAAAATTGATACTGTGAGGACCAGGAAGACATCCAAGGGCAGGCTGGAAAATCCAGTAACCGGGTAAGTAAGCATTAGTGTCTGACCAGAGCTTGTCAGATAAAGCAGTCAGTGTCATAGCAAGAAAGCACAGCAAAGTGCCTTAATGGAGCTCTTTCTGCTAGTTCTTTAAGGGTTGGAATGAAAGTTCTCAGTAAGTAGAAAAAATACTGAAATTGCAAGAGGGAGGGGGAAAAAGGTGCATTTTCCCAAGGATAAACCGAACTAGAACATGTAAAAAAGAATTTTGTTGTACTCATGGTTAAATCAATGGGAGTGAGCAATGCCAGTGAGTTAGAAGGGAAGATGGTCAAGCTCTTCATCCACCTCTCTGGCACCAACAGAGAGCAGTCCTTTCTCCAGCCCTAGATGTCAGTTTTCTTGGGTACCTACAGCAGACTGAGGAGCCCTGTATAGCATAGGGCTAAAAGCAAAGTCTGCTATAATCCTGCCTTCCTGAAACTCCAAGGAGTGGTCATCTCTGCAGGCTTGGCTTAACAGGAGAGCCTCTGTTCAAGGCCCAGGGCAAGAGCTCCACATATTAGTGCACATATGCTCTGATCCACAAATGGCTCATACACAGTAGAAACTACTTAAAATATTTTTTAACAGCAAGTAAGAAACTGGAAATGTTGACACACGTTCCGAGTACTAAAAGTTAAAGGCATGTTTTAACTGCTGGCACCCCTGAGAAGCTTATTCTTGATGGTAGTAAACATAATGAGGGGAATGTGCTGCACAAGGGGAAAAGGACAGCAGTCAGAATATGGCTGTGTATGTTCATGTGTGTCTAAACATACCTCACAGAATCGGAATATGCAGCAAGTGTTGTACTCATGAAGATGTTACTGACACGTGTATATAATGTATGGTATTACATACAGAAACTGTTTGATAAATGAATGCTAAGATTGTGAAGTCAGGCACTCAAAGCATAGGAAATGCCAGAATTAGATTTGCCTGCACAACCTTAATTCAGCCCCTTTGTGCATATGCATTATGATACAGTCTTTAATTACATGATCACATATCAGACCACTGAAATGATGGTGCCGACAGAATGAGAAGATATTCCATATTATTTTTTCATCCTTTATGTGTGGCCCTGTGGCAGGCATATTCTGGAGACATTCAAACTCCAGCTTAAAAGCATTCTTTCTGTAATATTGTTAGTATAAGAAATACATGTGAAAATTAATAACTTCTTATGGACTTCTCTGTGATGCTTATTACTGTGTTAACTGTATGTTGTAAAGATGTTAATTGCTTCTCAAAACATCCACTGTGTTGTTACTGTATTCATTTTATAAGATGGGGGGAAGTTTTTGAAGGGGAAGAAAACAGCCCAATTCACTCAAATCCTACCTATGTAGCTACAGTCATCCTAAATCCTGGCAGCAATCCAGTGCACTGAAGTCTGTTTAATTCTGAATGCAATACTCTTGGGCACATGGTGTGACTCTTGGGAATGGTCCTGTGCAGGGCCAGGAGCTGGACTCACTGATCCTTGTGGGTCCCTTCCATCTTGGCATATTCTGTGATTTTATTTGTCATAGGGAGTTTCTGGATCACTTGAAAGTGTTTGAACACCCATACCCCAGAAGGGTGCCCTTGCCACCTGTTTTAGGAGAACCCAGATGGAAGAAAAAAAAAAAAAAAAAAGACACCAACACAAAACAAAAACACCAAAACCGAAAAAACAAACCAAAAAATTTTCTATTCTTCTTCCAAAGTGAAGGTACTGTGCACCAAGGAGGCCAGAGCCATGTGCAAGACAGGCACCAAACTGGCCTGCTGGTGGGATTGTAGAGGGACAGGATGTCCAGGGCAGTGGTTGGTACTTGGGCACAGGCACTTAGTCTTTTCTCTCAGTTTACCGTAATGATAACTGAAGAGAAGTTGTCTAGTTTGAGCAGAAGGGATCCTCTCTGAACATATTTGTTCATTCAGTGGAGAGAGGGGAAATTCAGAGTTTACTTGAATAGGATTTCTCCCTGCAAGTCTTCAGAGGTACCCCTCTGCCTCTGTTTGAAGTGTAGAGAAGGTAACTCCTGTGATAGGGTTCTAAATGCATTTGGGTCAGATCTGACTTTTCAGAGTGTTGTTTTCACTTTATTATAGCTGTTTGTATCTTTAAAATATAGCATCGGTTGACTGCAAAATATGGCATCCCCAAGTATATGTTCAGGTATAGCAGGTCAGAAAGTGGGACATGTACAACTAAGAGCTTCCTGCAAAGATTTTGGATTCCTGCAAAACTGTCCTCCTTTTTGCTTGCAAATCTCTGCTGCCTTCAATTTGTGTGTTTCTTGTACCTAAAATGAATGAGTTAATGGTCCAGCAGGCAACTTTTTAAGTATGCAACCCGTGTTCATTCTGAGAGCTGGCCCTTCTAGGGGGATATGCTCTTAGAAAAAATTGGAATGTGATCATGTAATTAGAAAGTATTGCAGTGTGTATGTATGAAGTCTGAATCTTAGCTTGTGCTTTCAATGGCTAAATTAGGAATGATTGTACAATTTTAATGTACAGTATTTTGTTGAATGCTCACTTTGATTCAACATTTTTTAACCAGGGAGTTTTCGTACTGTTAAACTGAAAATAAGAATTTTACCCTGTAGAGTTCTACAGCCTTTTCCTTCTCACTTGGATCATCAAAGAGCTGTTACTTAGAGATGCTTAGTAGAGTCCTGCTATTTTCTGCCAGTTGTGAACAGCAGCAGATGGGTTGAGTTGGTCAGAAGTCCAGCAGTTATTCCAGATTGTGGGGGTAGTGGCCTCTGGCAGAGCTGGTGTATCCTGAATTATTTTTGTCTTTCTCATCTTCACCTGTACATCCTTTTCCTCAGCTCCTACCAGCTCCTGTTGCTCTGTTTATTTATTTATTTTTTTAAAATCAATGCCAATTTTCTGTGCTTTAGGTCCTTACCTGGAGTCGTGTTGCTTCATCTGTCTTTACAATTTGGCAGCAAAAAGCAGGGTGTGACATCTCACTGCCACTGTAATGCCTTCCGGTATAAAACCTGGAAGCTTTCCAGTGACTTGGAAGAGCTGCTGGAGGACAGGCTTGTGCAGTAGGGTGGCACAATGAGGGGTCATACAGAATGTGTGTAGTGTGGCACACCCAATGTACCAGGCCATTAAATCAGTCTGTTACACTGATTTTCAGCAGATCTTTTCTGCTTACCTGCAAATTGAGAGTTCCCTTTCCCCGGTCTTGGACAATGTTCCAATGGGTGGTTGCAAAGGGGAAGTTTCAAAGGTTGTTTTCCTGGTTGTTTTCCTTCCTGTATGTTTCAAGGATCATCCAAGAATGGTTTAACCAATGTCATTTTCTGGTTAGAGTAACTTAGGAACATGTGGCTCAGGTCATGAATGTAAATGTATGTAGCCATAGCAGTGCTGTGTTTATTTTCTTATGGATAATATTTATATTAGGCTATTCACAACTAAGAGTGTGGCATTTCTGATGTACTGTTGGACCAGTAGTGTTGCAGTTCCTGCTGATATGCCATATATTTAAAGAGAAAAGCAACCTATGTAACATAGGCTTTACATCATGGGTTTGTGAGGATTCAGTCCTTTGAAGAGCACTAGGCCAGAGATTTAGTGAATTACTCAAAAATCACCTTTGCCTTTTATCTTTGCCTTTTATTATGGGGTTGCTTGTGCTGATTGGTAGTGTGCACCACAGTTGCTAAAGTAAGAAATGCTGCTTTGCATTCAAGGAAGCAGATTTTCATCCTTGCATCTGGAAAAACTGCCAGAGCTGAAATCAGCAATGTTATCAGCAATATAAATTTTCAAAAGTAATCTATATTATATAATTCAAGTTTGGGGTATGTAAGGTGCAGCCATATTTGGAGGTTCTGGTCTGCCTGTTGTATTGATGATTACACACGGCAAGGAGGGATGAGGATTTGCTGCTTTGCCAGTTTTAATAGAGGTGAGGTAACTAATTTGATTCTGGATACTCTCATCATGAGTTGCTTGAAGGTGTTCAAATTTGCTTATGAAATAGTTCCTTCTGAGCTGAGGAGATGGAAATGAGACACTAAAAGGGCTTTCTTGAAGTGTTTCCATGTTTCTCAGCTCAGAACATCACATTTGATATTAATATTAGGTACTGAGGCAAAGTCATCAGGTAGAAAAGGGAAGAAATGTAGAAATAGTCATTTTCTTGTGTGTTTCCTCAGGATGCTATTTTGAGGCTTTAAAAAAATATTCCTGCTTTGCTGCTGAGGCTGCTGTAAAGCGGGGAAGTGGCAGATGTAATTGAAGTCCCAGGGCCCTGCCCTAGAAGAGGTCCAATACTGGCAGCGTACATATTGCTTATATGAAAGCGAACAGATGGATACATTTGGTCAATTCTGCCGGGTTCATATGGAAACCTTCAGAATTCTTTCTTACTATTTTGAGTGGAATACTTAAATCTGTTATCTGCTGGGAGTCTGCAGTTGCCTGGGATGGGTGCTTTGGTAGCTTTGAGCAGGGAGCATTGCTGTAGTGTGGATGTCTTCTGATCAGATATGTTTATCTCCCCATGTCCCCCCCTCCATACTCCAGGACCAATTCAGCTCCTGGAGGAGTGAGCTGGATTTTTTTCAACTTCTGTGGCATGAGAACTGTCAGCTGAGTCTTAATCATGGAGCTATTACTGGTAGTGAAAATGAAGGAAAGAGAAGAAATCCAGCTTGCTTTTCAGATGCTAGATTGATTGCAGAGCCATGTTTTTGTTATTTTTGGGGTGGGGAGAGGAGAGGAAGAAGGAGATGGGGAGGAGAAAAACATCATATTTTCTTTAATTAAAAAAAACTCACTAATTTTCTGATACTAATTCATGCTGAATTCTTGCTGACAGTTTTTGATGTTTCTCAACTCAAAACAATGGAAAGCAGTCAAGTGAAAGGAGAAGAATGGAGAATCAAAGAGGAGGGGTGTGGCTGTATTAGTAGAACACAGCTTGAAGTGCTAATACTTAGTCTGGGGGAGGGGGGAGGAGGTAGGATTAATGTGTAATGCTTGAAACTAGTCAGTTTTGAGTATCCTTTACACATGTGCACACATGCACACACACTCAGTGATATAATAACATGTTATTGGTGGTGTCAAGGAAAGAATTGGCATATGACTAATTCTGTAAGTCGTTCATATAGATGTGTCAGCATCTCTATTGTCATCTAGCTATCTTTTGCAAGTGTATAGCATATAAAAATATAGGCATCAAGTATTTATACACTATCAGTGATAGCTGTGTTCAGTAATAAAGTTATTAAAGAAATGCATTCTTGCATTTGGATTCATGTAAGAAATCAGATACTTTTAAATTAAAGTTTTAGTTTTAAAGCTTTCCAGGAAAGCTGTAAACAAAGCAGAAAGAAAAGTGAAATCTCTGATATTAAAAGCATGTTTCTATGAAGATTGCAGTTGTGCAGGTGCTCATTTCTCTTTTTTAAGAAAAGAATTTCTTTGAGCCATTAGCACTGATAGCTTTCATTGAAGATGGGGGTTAGAAGAGTAGAAGCCAAGCTCATTGGGAGAGGGAGAGAGCTTGAATTTGACAAAAATAGTTTCTTCTCTATTCCTATCTCACTCTCTTGAGCTGCATCCTTCTCACAAAAACAACTCCACCCACTGTTGTAGAAAATGGCCATCTCTTGCTGTCTTCTTTGGAGGTTTTGTTTTGATAGTGCTAGTGCTAGTTTTGGGGATTAACATGAATAACCCTATCAAATTTTGTTAAGACATGGTACCAATACAGAAAGACCCATGTATACTATTTAAAATACCCTTGTTAACAGAGATTTAACAGTCATTTCATTCTCCACTGTTCATCACATTCACACATGTGGGATGGGCATTAACAGATTGAGCTACATCTTTTCATTTCAATTCTGCAGCAGTCTCTCTTTGCAGGAATATTTTATGTGGTAATAATTTTCTTCCTATTACAGACTTTCTAACTATGTTAATGGCAGTAGACTGGCCACAGAGACATTCGTGAGAACTACCTTTGCAGTGACATTTAAACAATTTATTTGATCTTGCTTTAGCATACCTGCTCATGCCTTTTTTTACTCTGTTGTCGACCTTAGGAGAACTTTGTGTATAATCATGGGTCTTTCAATCACAGTCAACTTAACAAAATGGTATGCAAATTTCTGCGGTATGTAATTTCTGAAGTCTTTGGGATTTGCAGTGTGTCTGCTGCCAAGTGGATACCCCCTGACTGCAGGGGCACATTTAAGTAGCAGCTGCCCAGCAGCTCCAAGGCCCGTTGCAGAAGGCAGAGTGTCTCAGCTGAGTATGCTCTCTTTTATGGGTGTGCATATTTTTTGGGGGGGTGTGCCTCGACTTAACCAAAGCAGAAGGTGCTATCTATATATTTTTATTCTTATTTTTTTGGTGTATAATGTATATTTGATGTATAATGAAAAAGTAGAGCAGAGAGAGGTCGATGGCAAGGGGGGAGTTCTATATATCATATATGTACCATGTTGAATTGACCATCTTATCACCATTTAGAGAAATTGCAAGGGGTGGATCTGTGGCTGAAATGTGTTACTGGTGTGGGATTGCTCTTGGCTAAAAGCCTAAAATGAGGACTTTTGCTTTGTGAGGGCATATCTTATCCTGTGTTTGAAGAAGCTTCTCCTGTACTGGACCACGTGTAAGAGTGCTCTTAGGATGAGAATGGTTAAAAACAATTACCACTGCCACTAAAGCCGTTAACACTTCTATCAGGTTCTATTAAGATCAAAAGTCCAAGTGTAAAGTGTTTTTACAAAACCATCCAAGTCAAACTTAGGGAAACTGAAAGGCAAGAAATTAACTGAATTAATTGGCAAAAAAAATTATATTTATCAGCTTGTTGATTTTTAGTATAATTCATGGAAATGAATTCTGTGAAATTGTCATTCCGTGACAGCTGATTGGGTGGGAAAAAACGTAGGATTGCTGCTGAATGCTTACATTGACAGGAACATTCCCGTTTGCTAAAAATAAAAACTTTGGACAGTAACATCATACAAATTTGTGTATGTGGGTTACCTGCTGTATGATGTCTCCTATGTGGGAAACACTTGAAGCACATGATTCGTCTCTTCAATTTCTGTTGAACTAAATTATATTTTAGGTTTGATTTTTTTTTTTTGATGCATTTGTTTGAGAAGGTATTGGGTGTTTTTTTGTTTGTTTCTTTTGGATTTTTTTTGTTTTACTTTGAGGGGTTTCTGTGTTTGTTTTGGGGGTTTTGTTTGGGTTCTAGGGGTCGTTTTTTGGATTTTTTGGTTTTGATATTCTTTTGGTTTGGGATTCTTTAGGTTTTTTGTGTGGTGTTTTTTTTTTTTTTTTTTTTTACCAGCAGAAGATAAGCCTATGTGTTTTAAGTTTGTCTTCCTCATAAACATTTGTAGATTGAGGTGCGACTTACTCTGCTGGCTATACTTCATGCCTTTCCATTTCCCAATCCTGGTTATGAAAAGAGGTTCTGCCTCAGAAAATTATGTGAAAAGCAAGGAGGTTTCTTGGCTGGGTCACACAGCTAGCCTGAGCCTATGTTTGTGCATGATGTGTTACTGCATTACTGAACTGGGTTCTTTGCCCACATGTAATAGTCTGCCTACAAACAATAATAATCATGGTATGTGTCATGCTTAGTTCTCTGCAGCGCTGAAGCTTCTCTGTTGAAGGGGAAAATTCAAAGCAATCATCAGTTCTCCTAAAATTGTCAGTTTTGTTTTCCATGGTCATACCAATTTAGTGTCTGGGTCTGATTTTTTCCATTATCCTGCATCTTATGTGCAACTTTGACTTGCTGTCGGAATTGAGTAGTCCAAGGATAAGACAAGGGAAAATCAAGCTTTTTCTGTCCTTGGGGTAAAGGAAATTATATGTGGTTCAACTTTCTCAAGTGACAACATTCATTAGGCTGTTACTACAGACATCTGTATGTAGTCATAGATAAGTTGGTATTTTTTGGGCACTTCCAATAATAAAATCCTAAATTAGTGTTTACAGAAAATGCTGGAGCTTTTTTTCAGCTATTCCTTCAAATGAAGCATTTCTTTAAAAATCTTTAATGGAAATGTGCAATCAGAGAAACCTAAACCAAGGGTACACTATGAATTTCCTCAGATGTGCTTCTTTTGCCTTCTTTGGATGTCATTGTGGGTCCTGATTAGTCCATACTCAACCCATGTTGCCATGCAAAGAGCACTGAAGTCATCTCTCTACCTAAAAGGAAAGAAATAAAACACAGTTGTAGATGGAACATGGGGAGAAAAGAGATAGCCCTTTCCATTTATTTATTTCCTTGCATGATTTTTGTTTTGCTTTCTTTTTTTGATTTGGTTTTATTTGTTTGGGCAAGTTTCCTGCCATTTACCTTTGCATTTGCATTTCCTATTGATTGGCAATTTTTAAACTGTTTATTGTGCTCTTTTGTTTAGCTGTTCAAGAGCTAAAACAAAAGCCACCAGGCCCTGTGAGGGACACATTTGCATGCGGCAAGCGTTGCCCGAGGAAAAAGTAATTGCTAATGCATATTTATGTGGCACAAATTTGCCATTTGTTTATGCATAAAATTATCAATAGTGCAGGGCGGCCCAGCCGTAGAAAATGGTGACCTTTTTAGCTTAATAAAGAGAAATCAGCTGTTATTGTGAAGAGATCAGCCATTTATTCTGTGTTGAGGGACACTGTCGGGAAAATGTAGATTGGTGGCGGCAATATCATTAAATGGAAGGCCAGTGACCCTTTCGGTATAGTCTATTATACTTTATCTAATAGGGGATAAATGACTCTGCTTGGCAAATAGATTAAAAAAAAAATAGACAAAAAAAAAAGGAAAAAATACTCAACTAAACCCACTACCCCTCCTGACTTTTCTCTTAGAGCTCAGCCATATGAACAGGTATATACTGAGGAGGTAATCATGCACAAGCCAGCTGGTATTTTTCTAGCAGGAAAATTACTTTAAAACCAACTAAACAACAACAAACTCCCAAACAACCTCAAACCAACCCCCGAGCCCACTCTGTTTAGACTAGTTTTGACTGCTTTGGAGTGGGAAAAACATGCAGAGCCAGCCTGTGATTGTTCCTAGTGCATGCTGTCAAAAGCAGTGTTCCAAAGGGCCATAATATGGATCTGAATTTGGCTTGTGAAGTGAAAAATCATAGTTTGAAAGTAGGAGGTAGAGTATTTTCTGAAGATAGCAGGTTTTTGACAACTGTTATGCTTTTTTCTTATGTACATTCAGTTTTTTAAGAGTGGATAAGAATTTGTGGGTTATACCCCAAGACACTGAAGACTCTGCAGAAGATGCAGCAACACAGTTTTCTTTATACCACTCCACTGACTCCCCTCAACCTTAATGGGCAGACTGAAGACTTGAAGAGTTAAAAACTCACAGCCATAAGCCTCAAGAAGTTCTAGTGAAAATGAAAGTGTGTGCACAAAGCCTCATGCTTCCCTATTTCTCCTGTTCTGCTCTCCATAGTGCACTGCACTGTGCATAACTGCAAGCAGAGGTGAAATGTGGAGAGCTCTGAGTCACAGGGACTGTAAATGGGTGCATTTTCTGTGCCCGCTGTGTGGTGGGCTGGGTGTTTGATTATTTCTTTTATCCAGCAGGGGAATATCCAGCAGATGATGGGAATGGCTGTACATTACTTCTCAAAGGTTGTGTTAGATTATCAGACATTTATGTACATGTCCAGCCTGGCTAGGTGAGGTGAGAGCCCACCCACCACAACTCTGGGACTGCCTACCTTCAGAAGATGGAATGCCTTTGCCCACCCTTCTGCCTTCAGGAAGTCTCATGGTATTTTTATGCTGGGCAAGAGTAATTTTGGGGCTTTGCTCTGTTTACTTCCTAAGAAATATATTACAGGCTGTTTGTCACTGAGTGACATCTTCCTGGTGGCCTCAGTAAAGAGGAAAAGGGTTTAATAGGACAAGGGAACTTGCAGATTGCATCAGTAGAAGGTTTTTGAGGGAGAAAGAACTGTCTGGACATGATGGTGTGGACGTTGTGGTCAAAGGCAGGACTTCAGTCTTCTCAAGAGGCTGTTGATCTGATTTCACCACTCTTAAAATCTGAGCAGCATTTAAGTAAAACATTTTAGTAAAATATAATACATAAAACTTACATCGTATACTGTATAATATCTCCCACAGTATTACTTTCTATAATAATGTTGTGGAAGTCTTTGTAAGGATGTGTGCTACAGTTCAAGATCTCATACCTAAAATTTTCTCTTATTAGGTGTTTTTGGAAAGGATTGATTTAGTTTCCTTATTGTGCTTTTCCATGCATTTAATTCCTATGCATAGAGCTCTTGTCTGCTTCTGGAATGGTGCCCTTGCAGTCCTCCCAAATAATGATCCCCAACCCATGTTGCTGTAGAAACAAAAACATTATAGATCGTGTTATGGAAATAGAGAGAAAGTCAAAGAAATAGCTTAAAAGTATACATTTTCTTAGGTACATCCTATGGAAACTACAGTTAATGTGAGAGTGAATTTAACTGCAGAGTAGGATCAAGGTTTCTTCACGTGGCAACGAGCCCCTTTTTTTACTGGTTCTGTCACTCCACTCGGAACTGTAGCCAAGAACCACAATTTCAGAAGTCTATTAATGTTTGGGGATTGCCTCACTGACTTGTTAATGAACAGTTGAATTAGGTGGTATTTTACCTTTAGAAATACATTTTTATTTTTACTTTAATAAAATAATTAAGCTTTGCTTATTCCAAGTAGATCTGCCATTTTTTTTAAAAGGATCTTTCATACAGTTATCTCTAGCTCTGTTCCTGAAAAAAATAATCTTCCTCTACATATCAAAGCTTGTAGCCAGATTTTAGCCTTAGTTTTGCTTTTCATTTTCTAACAGTCATAAAAAAATCATTTTGAAGTGTACTTTACACCAGCCAGATAGTTTTATGTAGATAAAATTAACTAGTAGAAAATGCTTTAGTCTGTTATATGGGAACAAACTGGGGGTCACAGTGTTGTTAACTAACCTGAATCCAGATGAGATTTTAACTCAGGTTATTATTATTACAACCGTTATTAATACATATTTTTGTTGTATCTGTGGCTGCCTAGACGTGGCTATGAAAGATAAAACTAAGTACAGAGAAATACCAAGTTTCATGGAAAAGTACAAGTTTGGTAAAGAGGAGATGGTTAAGGGTGGAGAGGTCAGGGACAAGACAAGCAAGCACCACTGATGAAAGTTAGGAGCAGAAATTACAAGCATGAGCAAAATGAGTATTACCTTTGCCTTGTATTCTGCTGATATGAAGAAGTCAGGGAGCAGCACTGTGCCTTGGTTCCAGGTTGCTGGGAAAGATGAAAACATAAAAGCATAATGGGGGATAATCTGTAAACCAATGTTACAGGTCTGATCGTCCTGTGACCTGCGTTCATTGTCCTGAGATCTCACCCCTAAGTAGGAATTAATGGAGTGGGGCTTGTGCTTTTCTCAGCTCCTGGTGCATGTCTGCTGTGTATTAATAGTGTGTAGGTTAGGGAAGGAAGATAAAGGACAAATTTTATATGATACTGTTTAGTTGATGAACGTTTAACATGAAAACCAAGTGGTTTTTTTTCAACACAGATTTATTTGGAAAGCCCATAGAGACATTCATTTTTCTAAGAGCAGACATTCACTATTGAGGAAATTTCTATACAAAATATAGAGAACACGTTTCTGTTTGTTCCTCTGATTGCTCAAAAACAATATAGGAAATTGAGTTTTATCTTCAGAATGTTTGCCAGCATGCAGAACTTAGTATGAGCCAGGAATGGTTGTCTTTTGAAACCTCATGAACCAGCGTGCTCTTGGTGGTGTCTTACGTGCTGCTGCTTTTCATGGAGATCTCTGAGCAGTAGAGCTGGCAAAGTAATTCCATCAAGTTAAACCTGTAGGAAAAAGTGTCTGGTTTTATATGCTGACGTTACGACTTCGGAATTTCGGTTGAGTGTGTGAGTTTTGTAATCTAAAAATAAAAGAAATTCCTATTTATTCATGCATATATTTCATACTACAAATTATTTGTTTTGGTTAGACTAGGCTGATACTAACAGACTGCAACACAGCTTAGGGATGCAAAAACTGATTGAAAGAATGGCCACTTCACACACAAGATGAAATTTGGCTTGCGTGAACTCAATATGTCATGTCACAAGTGTGGTCTCAGATTTGCTTATGCAGCTGTGCTCATGTGATCCTGCAAAATAACAGTAGTGCTAGAGACTTTTTTTGTTTTCAAGTCACTGCTTTGATGTCCACTTTGAGTCACGTAAGACTCATTTTACTACTTTTGCAGCCAGGTAGACTGAGGCACAAAGCTGGTAATGGGGATCCTGTGGCCAGGCAGGGACACCCGGGTCCCACAGCCCAGTTGTGCTGTTTCAGGCAACAGTGGATGGAGGGGACTCCCACCTCGTGCATCCCATACTTGTACACTTTGTGCCACAAAATGCTTTTCCCTTCTTTGCTGAAGAGAGGCTTGGAGTACCACAGCAGCAGCCCCAACTGTGGCAGCTGCCCAGAGAGATCTGGGGTGCATCAGTCTCCTCAGCTGTGGAGGAGCGGGTAGGGTTTGGGAAGTCATTGTAGCTCTGAGCTCTGTCATACCTGGGGGAGATGCCACTCTGTTACCTGTGCAGGGAGCTCAGGTGCAGCTCAGGAACCTCAAGGCAGTGTTTTACTCACGAAGCAAATGTGTGAGTAACCCTCTTACTCCCAGGGTGTCAGCTGGGAGCAGAGGCAAATGCAGAGGACCTCTCCCTCCCAGTGCCATACTCGCACCACTAACCATGCACACAAGTTAGGTTGGGGATGTAAAAACAGTGAGTGTAGGTGAGCTGTTTAAACATTCAAGAGAAACTGGAATATGTAGTCATATCTTTCTCCTAGTTCAATCTCTGTATTGATTTATTGTGATGAGAGGTGCCACTTTAGTTCTAATAATGTCTACTTTTTTTTTTGCTATTACGTATTTCTATGGCAGCTTCTCCCTGTGATATATTTTGGGTCACACATTAATTTACACCAGCCTCTGTTCTGCAAAAAAGAGTTCATGAACTAAATGAAAAGGAATGGGGAGGGGGATGTCTAGCAGAGCCCAGGCTTTTGTTTCATGTTTTGGATGTATTTTCTTTTTAAAATAAAATTGTTGATATGCATTTGCTTTTATTTTTCTAGCCTTCCTCTTGCTGATGACCGGGTTCCTGTTTGATCCTGTTTACAAGCTTTCGAAGATTGAAAATAACCCCAACTCCTCTGCATTGGGTAGGAAAACAAAGCCATATAAAGACATACTGCAATTACTCTGGAGGGTGGCAATATGGAAGAGTGTGGTATGAAGGAAGATCTTATGGAGAAAAAGGAAAAGGTTACTAGGTTACCACAGAGACATTAGTGTACACAATTTTTCTCACCCACTCTTTTGGACCAGGAGGAGGGGGAGGAGTGGGCGTATCAGCAAGTAAATAAGAGTGTTCTCCAGTGTGTGTATTCCCAGTCCAAATGATTTAACTTTGTACTTCCTGTTACTCATTCAAACTGCTTTGCAGTTCTATTTCAGTCTATTCAAAACACCAGATAAGGTAGCTTTAGAAGATTTTTGGGTTTGGATTGTTTTGGTTTGTTTGTTTGTTTTTCCTTTAAAATTTACTGGCAAGATAAAGAATATTCCCTAAATTACTATAAACTTGTGGATATATGTGCAGTATTTTAGTAGTGTTGACGTGTAAGTATCTATACCCCAAGTACTAAATTTTTACAAATATTTTATAAAATTATGTTTCTTGCAGTTAGGGGGAATAGATGGGGAACAACCTGGTTAGATGTTGTTGTCCTGACAGGAGACTCAGGCACAGACAATGGCAATCTCACAATTGTGGTGTCTTCTTGATCCTGTTGTTTTTGTGCTTAACCTGACTTCTATGAATAATAAATGTTTGCAGACCTAAGATTTGAAATACAAGCACCTCCTTTTGGTAGCATTGATTTTCTCTTTTTATTGTGGACTTTAGGAACTAGAGTTGAGTGTGATGAGTTTGTCTTAGGCTTAGGTGTCCCCCAGCTTGAAGAGGTTGCCATCATAATTATGTTTCTTGTATAATTAGTGCCCCTGCAAGGAGTGCAGGCATGGTGACAGGTCCAGTTTTTGTGGGTGGAAATGAGGAAAAGGTGTGGAAGGCAGTAGAAAGCCAGTCATGCAACTGAGAATTTAGGGCCAGCTTGAGATGAAACCCTGAGACAGCCTTCTTGAATTCAGTAGAGGGAAAAAAAATTCTACTTAAATTTGAATGCAGGATTATGTGACTTACTGATAATATTCTGGTGTAAATCAATGCTTTAATGCTTTGTAGTGAGGCCTTAGATATGCATATGGGATGACAGTCTAAGTCATGGTGTTTTAACATGACTGATTCAGATCCAGGTAAATTTTATGATTCACTTACCTCTTTATAAATGCCAGAAGTCAGTTATGACAGTCTGATCTTTTCTAAATAAGCTTATCAAAGAAGAAATCACTAATTTACCTGGCAATTCTTAATAATCAAGGAAGTGAAACTTCTACTTTAGAGAATAAAGAAAAGAAATCCTTTGAGTTGCTGGATGATTTTTATGTAATAAAAGCTTACCATGTACTGAGCAACAGTTCTATTTTTTTAAATATTATTTTTTTAAAGCTTTCATTCTGAGAGGGGTCACTAGCCTTTGAGAATTGAGCCACTTTGTTGACAAATCTGTCCTGTAAATTGAACAGCATTAATTAGAAGTTTATGCTGCAGATTCTTACTTTTTAATGTGGGTGGTGGTATCAACAAAAGTGTCTAATGAATTTGAAGATGATTTTAAAAGGTCTGCCACCTGTAGATAAAAATGTGCATTACTACACATGGTAATTATCAAGACAGAGGGCCTTGACATGATCCACTGACCTTTTGAAATCAAAACACGTACTGTAAAGAAAAAAAAGGCACTGATTTCTCCATCTTTGTTAACATAGGACGTCTGTATATTCAGCTGTATTGATACACTGTAATGTATCTGGGGGAAAAAAAAGATACTTTGAATTGTGTTAGACCCAAGTTTTCCATCGTTTCCTCTACAGACTTATAAAGCTCTCCCTATTTTTGTATGTGTTGAGGGATGTTTTCTTTTTTTAATGTAATGAAGTAGATTACTAAAAATATGCAGGTGTCTGAGACAGCAGCAAAACATCTCTGAGCCACCCTACAAAAATAAACTAGATTTGTGCATGCAGGATGAAAAAGAAAGTATACAGGAACAGATTTCAGCTTCAGGCTTTTTTTTCAGGGGCACTCACAATAAGGGAGGGGAGCAATAACCCAGCAACTATCATTGTAAAAATTATGAAGAGCACTTTGATGGTCCTTTTTAAAGTCAGTTCACTAAACAGGGGCCAAATCAAAAGCCTGAAAGGCAACTTGTAGTTTGCTATTAACAACCCCGGCCCCTTGCTGCTATTTGCAGTTGAGAACGAGTGCTTCTGCATACAGTAATGGTGAGAAAAACTAAAGGGAAATAAAGAATGCCACTGAAAGATTTTCTGTTTTCATATGAGTACTTGGAACACCAAGCAAGCGAAGAAGCAGCAATTTTAGCTAAGCTAATGTAATAGAAGACCATTGCACCCAAACTGTCTCAGCAGAACTTCCTGCATAATTAGATTGTAAATCTTCTCAACTGAGGAAGTTTTGCCCAGGGTCAGATTGTCTAAGTAATAATCCATTCTACATAAATTAGAAGATTTGAACTGTTGGGATACATTATTACATTAGTTTTGGTTTTTATTCCTAATATAACTAAGGAGAACAAATGCATCAATTCTTTTACTTTTCTTCTTTTTAATTATGTTATGTCTCTTTAGCTTTCATTTACCTTTCCTGTAGGTTTTGGGTTTTTTCCTGAGCAATGATGATGTTGTCATCTAGGCAAATTAATACGTTTTTAATATACTTCAGAAAGTGATACCATAGAATTCTTTGGCCACCAGTTTCTGTGATATCACTTCCTCAGTGAAGTGTTTAACCGGAGATGCTGCTGCCCTTTTTGTGCTGCTAAAGTTTTATCTCCCACTATGACCCCCTTGTTCTGGAAAGAGTAGAATTGCCATCTTCAGGGTAAGAATTAATGGGTGAAAATGTACTAATAACTCATTTACAACAAGCAGGTTTCTAAGCTCAGATATTTTCTTTGAGAAAAGGAAGATTATGGGTACTTCACATGCTATCTGTAAAAGTGATGGGAGAAGTCCTGAAGTTCTTACTCAGGCAAAAATTGCCATTGAAATTTTGGTATTTGATCTGCTTGAAGGAAGCCAAGTTTGCAATGTAGCACAGATTAATTCCTATGGACTTGCCAGTGTGTGTTTGATGGGGTTTTTTTGGTGGGATTTTTTTTGTTTGTTTCTACATTTCACTTTCACTATGACTTGGAGAAGTAGTCAACTGTTCAGGAGAGCTTTTTGGAAATAAAACAGCCTTTGGGCTTGGCTCTCAGGGTGTTTGTGTAGAGTCCACCAGTACTAAACACCAAAGAGAGGAGATGAGGAAGGGCTTGTTGAAGGGCTCACAGTGCTGTGGGCTCACAGTTCCTGGGGCTGCTTTGGGTGTGCACCAACTCCATGGTCTCCATTAGATCCATGTCAGAGATCTGGACCTGCACAGTGGTAGTAACTGGTGGCACAGTGGCAAAGCCAGCTTAATCTAGCTCTCTGATGGCTTGTTATCTTGGTGGTCTTGTATGTCTGTTGAGAGAAATATAGTAAGAGGAAAAGGCTGGTTTCTGTCATTAATGATGGTTTTAAAGATCTGTCCCTTCTTACTGAAAATTCATGTTACATAATGGTAATTTATTTTCTTTTACAGACAAGAAGGGAACTATCTGGGGTTGAAGGTACTTAAACTCATTTCCCATCTCATTCCTATGTTCAAGGGTAGAAAAAAAAAAGAATAGATAATTCTGTGTTTTCAAATACGGGGAGTATTTTGATTACCTGATGCTTGTTCTGTGAGCTCATCTGCCTGGTGAGTCTGGGGTCAGCTTGCTCTGCAGAGCACTGGCAGCTGAAGGCAAAACATAAGTTTTGATGGAAATGGCAAGTGCCCTCAAAAGGCTTGGAAGTGGGGATGCTCCCAGACTGAAGGGTGTCTGGTCACCCTTCCCTCAACTGCTGCACAAGGAGCACACTTCAATGTACTTTTTAATTTTCCTCTACTGTTGTGAGACACAAATGGACGTGGAAGAAAAAAGAATAGTACTTTAGAAAACATGCAGGAAAGAATGAGGATTGAAAGCCCTTAGAAAATGGTTTTTCTGGGGAAACACCAAATCGTTCAGGTGCTCTTGGAAACATACAAAACCACTGGAAGTCAGTAGATAAACCATTATTTTTTTGCTTCTACTTAAAATCCAAACTTGCTCTCATTGCTGCCATTACAGTCCTTATAAAATTACTTTTTTATAATTAAAATTTCCATTATTATTATCATTATTTAACAGCAAGTAGCTGTGTTGTGGGTTTTTTTCTCAGGAGCATCAGATATAAAGAAAATCAGAAATCAGACCTCAAGACTACTTTTGAGGCAGAAATAATCCAACCATTATTTCTGGTGTAAAAGGTTTGTGAATAGCATCATTTGCCTAGAAGCTGTTTTCCAACCTAATAACTCCTGGAATAATGACCTAAAACTGTTTCCAAGAGGATTAAGGCCCATGTAACTATTAGGAAGTGTAAGTTTCTGTAAAAGGTTCTTTCTGATTGGTAGAGAGGTGAGTTCTGATTTAGGTTAAAGCTGCCTGCTTAGGAGAATCAGTTTCAATCTCTCTGAAGTCAAAATGTTGAAGTAATCCCCTGGAAAAGGATTGTCTGAGGTTTTGTTGGGTTTTTCTCCTTTATATATATGTGTATATATATTGTGTATGTGTAGGTATTACTTATTGCCATAATGATCTGAAGGATGGTCATTTAACTGGGTTTTCAATCTGTTTGGGAGGGTTTTGTTTTTTTTTAATCTTCTGCTTTAGTGTGCCTTGGGCAGAAGCTGTTCAAAATGGGCTGAGATTGCAGCTGAACACTTGGCTTGTTGGTTAATCATCACCTGAAAACTCTTCATTGGAGAGAGACTGCAGAACAGAGAATTTATTATCTGTGGTGATATTGGTGTGTTTTTAAGGTTGTGCACGTGTTGTATATGCTTTGCTCTTGTTAATTGCTTTTTTAACTAGTGTGATCTGTAAGGGGGAGGGAGGAGAAAACATGGGTTGAGGGTGATTTGGGAACATCCAGTGTACAGGGGTCAGGCATTGTGCATTAGAGGAATGCATGGATTTGCAGCTGAATCTGTTTGATAAAGAGCTGCTCACTGAACTGCACTTTTACATTGGCAAAACTTCCCAAATGTGATCAAAATACATTGATGACAGAAGTTCACTGCAGAAAGCACGTGAATTCACACTGAAATGGCTGTTAAGCACCTATTGTTTTTCACCTTCTTGAATTAACTGGAGCTAATGCCGTAATTCTGGCTGAATCCCAGAAATGTCTCAGCAGATCACACTGAAGACCTGGAATCATCAGTGAGTTCAGCCAGCTTTATCCTAGGGTGCCTTCCTTGCCAGCAATCAGGATTGGTTAGATCTGTCCCAAGAGCATACTCCTGTAAGATGGTGAAATAAACATCTGGCATTAGCAAAGTAAAATAGAATTGTTTTATTTACAGGAGGAATTAGTATCACTGGCCACTCAGAAATTTGTAATATGTGTATAGTGTATTCATTCTGACCCTTGGAGAAGTTTGCAAGTTGAAGGTGATTTAGCAGAGTTCCTCACTAATAAGATAACAAACAGATTTGGCTGTCAACTGAGTTGTTATACAAGACAGAGCCACTTTTGTGGGACAATGAAATCCATCTTTAAAAAATGCAGAAGGAATGTAATCAGTGATGGTACTTAATATGCAGGTGAACTTGGCCCTGTTTTGGAAAAATCTTTCTTAATTTTTACAGTGGTTGACTGTAGCCACAATAGAGAAAAGCAAGTAAGTGTTTGCTGATCAGATCTATGGCCAAATTCTTATTTTGATTCAGGGTGCACCGTGCCAAAAATCTGATGCATATGCTTATGAAAGATTTTTCTGGTTCTATGTGTACTATAAATACATTCCACATGGCTTTTTACAAAGCTCTCTGTTATTTCAGTAAGTCACAAGCTACTAAGCCAGATCCAAAGAAGGTGAAGCTCTGAATAAAGTTCTTTAACATTTTATGACTTTGAAACCCTGTTTTAAAGTATATTTGCTTCATTAATTTGTGGCTTTGATCTCAGTTGGGTAAGCATTGAAAAGATAGGCAAAATTTAATGGGTAAAAACTACCTTTTCACAAAGGTCTCTTGTTGCCATTAAGCCAACAGACTGGAGAAAGTTCCTTTTCATTTTCAGTTGTCTAGGGTTTGGGTTTAAACCAGGAATATATAGTTTTACTTGAATAATTCAAGGAATACTGTTTCTGAAGGTGGTATTTGGTGTGACAAGGTTTGCAAAACTGCTTGTCATGCGTGAATAGGAATCTTTCCTGGAATTTTTAGAAGGGAAAAAGAAATTATCTGTGCTGTACCTACTCCCAGCTGTGTGACTGAGAGCGTGGTTGTGCAGCATGGTCTTTCCTAGCCCCTAGGCAGGTCTGTCTGGACTAGGAGCTCCTTGGAGTGGCCCCAGGCATCACTAATATGAAGTCTGGCTTCTGCCTTGCTGGTTTCCCATTTTTATTTTATTTTTAATAAGGACCTTGAATTCCAGCATTGTAACTAAAAATTATGGATTAACTGCAGAGGTAAACCACGGAGTTTGCTGAACCTAAGCAGTAAACTCTGAGTAGAACTGCAGAGATATTTTTCCCATTGCAGCAACAGGTTGCTCTAGTTCCTCCCTGTTGGATTTTTTTTTTTTTTCCAAAGTACCATTTATACAGTCAGGCACCAGAGTAAAATGAAGTTGAGAGAGGCCTTTTCTTCCCTTACTTCCCCCTACCCCCAGAAGCAGCTTGATATTTCCAATGGGAAGTGTGGTTTTGTACCTGAGATTGGTGATACAAATACAATATCAACCCATTTGCTTGCCTGCTATTTTGTTCACAAGCTTCATAATCGTGCCTTCTTTACTGTACCTTTTCCCCATACCTTAGGTTTTATGTTTTCTAGCATTGCAACACTGGAAGAATAAAGAGAGTCCACTCCCTGCAATGTGGACCAAATAAATGCCAAGCATAAGACAGGTGGTGGTCATGGCTTTTTGCAGTGGATGTGAGTGGGTTTGGGAGCTGAGAGTTCTGGGAGTGCTGTGTGGTCATGGAAGGTTATTGTGAGGGGACAGTGCTAGGGAAGTGGAGCTTTGAGATCTCCTGTGGGTTTCTCAGCACGGTCAGAACAAATGCTCTGCATCCCTTTCCTCAGGAGAGGTGGGGGAAGAGCTAAACTCCTGCAGCTGCTTTTTAGTCAGCCTCTGTAAACTTTGATGGAAGAGGGAAAAGGTAAAAAATAATGTTATAAACCTGGTGTTTCTTGCCTTCCTTTAAGAGCTGGGCATAAGATAATGCCTTGACTGGCAGCTGGGGAATGCTCAGGCCCCACCCTCAGAAAATGAGGCTTCTCTGCAGCATCTCCAGTGGGTGCCCCAAGGTGAAGCACCTGAGGCCTCCAGCTGTTTGAGTCATGGGATGGGAGCCCCAGTGAGGAAAAAGGGGAGTGGGGGGTTCAGAGACTGGAACTTGTAAGATGGGAGAGCCATCAGCTTCTGCTTTCGACACCTTTGAAAGGGTTAATGCCGAGGTGCTCTATTGTATTAATGATGGTTGTCTCCTCACAGAGCCCGTTGGGCTCTTTCAGGGGCCTCTCCAAACAATGAGTGCAGTGAGGCTGTTCTGTCTAATTACTCCAAGACAGGGATGCTAAAGAGGAATTAATGACAGTTGACAAGTGCAATTAATAATTATAGCAAAGCTGGGAGTCATGCAGCAGGCAGATGACAATAACAGGGTAACTGTACATGACAGCTTTCATCCGTTCCCCCCCAGCCCTGCCCCTCCTGCTTCTTCTTTCCTTTGCCCTTTAATCTGAGCTGCTGCCTGTGACCAGGACAGGCCCTGTGCGGGCAAGGGAGAAGAAAGCTCTGAGATCTAGTCACTTAAATTTGTCCAATTTCTAACTTGCCCCCCAGCCCCAGTCTCGCCTTCCTAAAGAAAAATAAAATAAATTAAAAAAAATTAAGAAAATTACCAACAGCACCAAGTTAGCGGCACAGGCTTCTGTTGGCTTTCACGGTCAGGTGTTGACAAGACTGCTTAAAATTCATGTTGGGAGATTGGAAGGAGAAGGGGACAGGGAAAGGCAGCAGCAAGCTGGAGTTGAAGTGGGATTTCCATATCAAAGGCCAGGCCTTTGGCTCTGAATGGTAATTAAAGTACCCAGATTTCATCTCCTTGGTCAGCTCATGAAAAGGAAAAAAAAATTAGAGAGAGGATTTTTTCACTCCCTTTAGACTACAGTACAGCAAGCAGTAAATTAAATGAAAGTTGAGCTAAAAGGTGCCTAACGCTTCAATCTTTTGCATCTAATAGAATCTATGATGTTTTTAAAGCATTTATTCAGTTCACATCTTCATCTTGCTGTGATTATAAAGGATATCATGTCTGCTTACATTTATTGGGCACACATCTTGGCCTTCCCAGCGTTGTAAAAGGATTTCACTTTGCATTATGTTGCTGTTGTGTTACGGCCTTTCGGCTTTAAAAAAAAAAAAGGGGAGGGTGGAGAGTGTGAAAAGAAAGAGAAAAAAAAGGCACATTTCTATGTAATTTTTAGCCGGTCATTGCAGGAACCACTAACAGTGAGAACCAAATAAATGCAAATTTAATGAGGCATGGGGAACTAGTAATGAGATACAGCAGCCTCTCACCTTGAGGTTGTTGGTTCAGACCAAGACCATGGCACTATTGAGAGTGGCCACAAACCAGCAGTCATGTGACAGTGCATGTGCAATGTTTTCATTTGGGTCTTGTTCCTAGTGGATACACAGTGGTGAAATGGAAGCCCTGCTTGCATTTGCTCAAGTCCCTCTTCGGGGCCAAGGACTGTAGGACTGTGTCCTCTCTGGGTTTCCTGCCCTTGGCATGGGTTGTCTTGTTCTGAGGGTTATGCTGTAACCTGTGACATCTTGCCCTGAGCTCCCTCCTTGGCTGTCTTGATTCCAGGTCTCCTGTAGACATGTGGTCACTCCACAGCTCGGCTCCCACCTCTGAGTTTGGACCTCAGTAAATCCATGGTTGCACCCTCTTTGGCTGAATGCCCTGAGCAAAATAGAAGTTTAGCTCTTTTCAAGCCTGCTTCATGGCTATGAAAGACCAAAACCTTACTCAGGCCCAAAATGTGTATAATTAAAGGTAACCAGGCTGGGTCTCATGTGCCTTACTTAGGGGCTGGGTCAGAACCTGCTACAGGTCACTGAAAATCTCTCTCCTGACCCCATTGAATCAGCAACTTGAGCTGAAAACCTAAAGTTGAGCTGGTTTGGTGCATTTTCCTATCGTTACATCTCCACTATAGCAGATGTGTGTCTTCTGACGTAACCATTTCGGTGTGAGTCACTAAAGGTGTGGGCAGTGCTGGTGGTGTCCAGTTTCTGTTAGTGCAGCTGCTGTGATGGAAGGGGTAAGAACAGCTCCTTGAAAAAAAGCATGGAACAGTTAAGATTAAAATGTAAAAAGGAAAGGAAGGAGGGAAACAAGGCAAATTATTGTTGTTGTAACAAGGAGCAGGAACTCAGAAATAAGCCAGACTGAGTACTCACTGAATACAAAACCACCCTGAACTTCAGAGTCCTGCAAATCTAGGCTTGTATTCTAAATGCTGAGGTTATTTTTCTTTCTTCCCATTATTTTCCTCTTTCTTTTCTTTTCTTGCTCTTTTACTTCTGTCTTCCTTTCCAAGGTGTGCTCTCCTCCCTGCCTGCCCCCAGCTCAAGTGCATCATTTTCTGCTATTGTGTTTAAAAAAACTCTGCTGCAGGGGCTCTGAAATGAATAAAAATGTAATCCTCGATGTGCCCATTGTGCACTCTCATTTGTTTTTGCTGTATCGATTTATCAGCGGAGGGAAATTACTCGCTGGAAGAGAGGATGCCAGTCAGAATGACATTTATTTCATAGTACAAGGAGGCTCTCCAGCGTGTTTCCATGTAACCCAGATATTGGAGCTGTAAAAGGGCTTGTAACAAGGTTTAGTGCTATGATTAGATCGTGTGGAGCACCTTGCTTTCATAACAAGCGCTTGGCGGGAGCCAAGGCCTCAGGTTATGGTCAACTTCTTCTTTTTTTTCCTCTTAACATGGAGTATTTGGCTTGCACCTCAAAATACTCCTATGTTCAAAACTCAACCATGCCAAGTTATGAAAATCTTATTTAGTATTATTTATAAGGGTTTTTGAGCTTTCATGTCCCTGAGTTAAAAAGGGGAAAAAAAGATAAAATATTTACTTTTGTGTTTCCTTATGTTTCTAGTGAAATATCCCTGTGATTTTAATTCATCAAAGCAAATCTTTTCCTCCAGTGACTGTAAGCTATGGTTGCTCAAGGCAAACAATTGCCTGTAAAAATAGAGCATATTCTTTACCCAAAACCTGTAATAGGTATATACGAGTTGAAAATAAGGGTGAGACTCAGGAGGCTGAATCCTGGTCCTGGTGTTTGTGTTTGGCTGCTGTTGCTGGATGGTTTGTGCTGAGGGCTTTGCTGTGCTGATTCATGTCTGGGGTCTGTTTAGCTCAGCAGCCCCTTTCCAACAGCATCAAAGGTCAAGTGGTTCAAAGGAGGGATTCACAAATCCCAGAATGGGTCTTGCTCCATGGCACTGCCTTTTAGCAGATGGATGTTGGCTTATTCCCACACAGTGTTTTATGTACCTTTTGAAATTGTCCTGTTAGGATTTGTTCTTAAAACTCTTTTAAAGACCTAAGTATGTCAAAACCTGTGTCTGGAAAAAAACTGGATTGTCAAGCTCTTTCATTCTGACATGGGTATTGATATGATAGGTATTGATATAATCTTCATTAATTTCCTGTGATTTTATTTATTGTCATAGATGTGGTACTGCTGCTAACTTCTATAAATTTGTAGTGAGTCCTCTTTGACTCAGCTGGTCATGAGCTTCACTGGTATCATATAGTAGGGAGCTGTGGAGATGAAACCTGCCCCATAAGCTGCAAAGTGATGTTGCTGCTGTCCATTGCAGCAACGTGGGCAAAGAGGCAGTAGGAGGTATGGGAAGTTATGTCTATGCTGAAGATTGCTTGATGCTTTCCATTCTAAAACTCTCTGTTCAGCTGTTCATATCTTTGCCAAATGATTTCAGCTTTGGCTGATATTTTCCATTTTGGGTGTTTGCCTCAGACATTTAAAAAAAAAATTAAAATAATTTTTCAGCCAAAATGGCTCAGCTGTCCCCAAGCTGAGAGAAAAAAATAAGTTGTTTTGCTTTTATTAAAAATATTCTCAGTTTCTCAATGGAAAGCCCAGCTCCCAAGTTACAAGCCTCTGCAATGCTAAATTTTGTGTATCCAGTAGTAACTTTGAGTGATAGAATTAACCAGTTTACCTGATCTGTGGAGTTTTTTCCTATACTCTAAACGTCTCTGTTTCCTTTCTCTTTGTGTTGGCAGCTGGGGAGTAATGGTTAAGGTGAGCTTAGCTAGAATTACTTACCCCATCTGCCTCCATCTCTCTCTTTGTTTTAAACAGAGGATAATGCTGTTGATAACAACTGCAATAAGAGCTCAGGCTGCATTCAAGCCACAGAATGAGCTGAGAGCTTTGCCTAGCTAGACCTGACCTAAACTGAACTGTTTCTTTCTAGTCTAGATGACGTGTTATTTTTCTCCTGGAGTTCAGGTCAGAGAGAGCAAAGGAGAAAGAGTAGTACTGAACTGTGAGAGAGAAATAAAGTCAAACGAGTGTCTGGCAGAGGACAGCACTACTGCTTTTGGTAAAGGTGGGAGCATGCACACAGATTGGTCTGATGGAACTTGTTGCAGCAGCAGGAGCATGGCATTTTTCTGCAATGACAGGCACCTCTTGTTTCCTTCAGACATCCTCTTCCATGGGCAGACACTGAAGCTTTCAGGAGAGAATAAATGACAGGTTTCCTTTTTCTGCCTTGCTGAGGTAGCAAATGGCCAATGCGAGGAAATAGGTGTGTTCATATGGGGAGAAAGAATTGAAACTGTGAATACATGGACCTGAGGAAAGGAGGTCTCAGCACACCAAAGACTGAAAATGATGTGAGATGGGTTGAGGTAGCTAGAAAATCATCTAGGCAATTATGATAGCCTGAATTCTTGAAGTTTTAGGAATTACCTGTTCTGTCAATAAGTTGGATGATGGGAAGGTTGATTGATATTTTTACTTCTTCCCCCTTCTGCATACCCCAGTGGCTAGATTTGGAACGAAATATGGATTCTGATAAGATAAAGGGATAAAACAAAGTTTAAGTGGTGTTGTTATCTTAAAATAAATGTTTCAGTACCATACAGGCTAAAGCTATTTAAGCATATGGAAATGTATGTGAAATCAATATACTACTATGTCACTTTTTGCGTCAGAATCGGCGTGTGTCTGTGCTGACAAAATGGCATGTATTACCTTTCCCCATCTGTTCAAAGCACATTTAGTAGTGCTTTGAAAAGCTTTTGCAAGTCATGGCATAAATACACAACTGGATGGTACAGTGTAGATAGAGCAGTAATCTAGTGAAGCCTCCTTAAAAAGGAAATTATTTTAATCCTTTTTAGGCAAGAAATTAATTTTTGACAAAAAAATGGTGCTAGTATAAAAGTATAGAAGCATTTACCAGTCATACCCACATTCAACATTTCTCCCCAACACTATATCAGAAAATAGTTTTCAGCATGGAGAAAATCCAAAATCAATTAGTTCAGTTAAAGTTATTCCAGATTTCATTGTTGTTTTTTTAACAAACATTTTTCAGGCCATCTCCAAACCTTGCATAGAAATTAATTTAGTTAGAAGCTTCTTCCCACTTGCATATTCCAGCCTAGAGGAGCTGAAAATTTGCAGATATCACCAGTAAAATAGTACCATTAAGTCCCATGCAGTAGTACTTAAGTAGTTCTTCAAGTGTTATTTTCTTTGTAATTGTTGGATTTGCACTGGGTTTTTTGCAGAGCTTCTATGATTTGTAATAAAACCACATCACTTTCACAAGTGTAGGTAACAACAACATGAGTGCAGTTGTCCATCCATGTGACTTTAGTGATGGTTTTACATAATTTTCTTTCAAGGAATATCTTTTGCTCATAGATATGGGAAAGTCCAGGAGGTAGCTTGCTGTCTATATTCTGTTCTAAAATACATGATTCTCCTTACGTGCCCCAGGTGATTGCCATTTCTAGGGCAGAGTGGCCTCAACCTTTTAGGCAACTTTCAGGACCACACAATTTGAGTTTTTCATCTGTGGTTTCCTCCTTTTCTGTGTAATCTGATTATAATACCATCCATCAAGTCATAGCTTTTCTCTAGTAAAAGTCCTGGTAAATCTTGATAAACAATAGCTGATGGTATGAGGTCATCATGTCCATCTACACAACTAGAGTGAACTGCAGATGGGCAGAAGGAAGTGCTTGAAGTGAGAGCTGCTCACTCCTGTATGGGGGGGTTGGTTGGTTAATAGACTGCAAGGCTGTGGAGGCTTTGTGGAGCAAAACCACCAGGTATTATATGGATAAATGTTTGTGGAATAACTAATCCTGTTCCTGTGCCACCTGCTCAAGGACTAAGAGAAAACTGATGGAAACATAAGGGAATAAACTATTTTTGGAAGGTTTCTCTTCAAAACCACGATGTGATTTGAGAACCTCCCAATTATTAACAGAGATGGGTCCAACAGGAATCAGAGGAGTATGTATCTTATCCAGTCCCTCCTACAGCCTTAGAATAGACCTTGCTGATTCTCTGCATCAAAACTAATAAAGTGTAAAGTTTTATAAAGGTGCAAATTGGTAGTAGCAGTTGTTATGACTTTTATCTTCTTATTCTTTCCTTATTATAATGTTATATTGGGACAGTATTTGAAACAAGCCAAAAGCCGTGGAAAGACCTTCCTTCTGAAGCCAAATTAGAACCATTAGTTGGAAAATCTAGCACTCTGATGTTTGCTCATCTCTTCACCGTTGCTGAATTTTGCTTTCACTTGCAAGTGCAAACCAGCAGATTAGACACTTCCAAGGGCTCATTCACTGTGAGGTTTTGCAGGTGATTTCAGTTTAATGCAACCAGATAATTGTAGCCCTGGGGCTTGGCTAGGTTATAAAGCTGCTAATCCAGACAGTATTATCCAATCACATGTTGTGTTTATATGAGAGACCTCTGCCATTAATAGTCTCTCCCTGTGCTTGTAAGTGGTGGGTTTGGTTTGTTTCTTGTTGCAGATTTTTTGTTTGGTTTGGTTTTTGTTGTTTTGGTGGTTTTGTTTTGTTTTTTTTCCTCAGCAGCCCTATAAAACTCAGACTCAGGCTAAGATTAAGCTTCTGAACAAGTCAGAAGAGTTATTCAGTACTCTGTTATATATACCCTATACATGAAATACACATACATCATAGATCAGCTGGCTCACAATGCTAAAGTGTATGTTCACCTCCGCATTTAAGAGAGGGTAAGGTGGTGGGCACTGACAACTCTGAAAACTGAAGTCTATATTTAGTTCTAGGCCCACATGTAGCTGAAGCAAATGTATGGCAATGTTTTATAAGCAGTACTGTCAAGTAGTCAGAAAACACATATTTTTGTTTTTAAAAAATTTGTACATTTGTCAAAACAAACTTTTCATGGCAATACACTGGTTTGAAAGCTTTTGTAGGGAGAGAAAGGCAGGTGAAATCACATGTCAGCCTGGAATGTGGACCTTTCTCACTTGGCAATGATGTTTGCTCACCTCTAATGGAATTTACATTATTGAGTTTCAAGAAGAACAGTTCTTCCAAGTTGCTCATTCAACTCTTTGAAATGTTATGGGTTGATATGGGTCATATCAAGTTGTGGATGCCCTATCCCTGCCAGTGTTCAAGGCCAGGCTGGATGAGCAACCTGCTCTGGTGGGTGGCATCTCTGCCCATGGTGGGGGGGTGGAATGAGATGGTCTTTAAGGTCCCTTCCAACCCAAGTCATTCTATGATTCTATATAAAAACCTAGATGAAAGCTCAGGTCTGCCCTTGCCTGTGCCTGGGAAAATAAATCACACTTCTCTGCTGCTGGTACCTTTATAGCACTGCTTTGGCTCAAGATACCAAGTGGAAGGAGGGGCCCTCTTCTGAACCAGCCAGTAAAAGGTAATTCTTAGGTTTGGGTCAACTGTTGTGGCTGGAATAAATAACTTGGAAACTGGGAGCAACACTATTAAGACTTGCATCCTAGAGATTTGTCCTGTTACAGATGGGAAGAGTTCTCTGCACTGCCAGTTTTGTAAGGTGTCATTGTTTCCACTTACAGAGAAATGAGCATCAGGCCCTAGAGTGTGTTTTGTGAGCAAATGCGTAGCCTGGTTGTACAGGTCCCTGTGCTGAGGAACAAGACAGTCCTCAGCTTCCTGGAGGATTTCACTGGGCTAAGGAACATGCCCCTAAGAGTAGGAACGTTGGGCCTTTTCTCTGGAAAAGCTGAGTGAACCATTGTTCTCTTCTGTATTGTGGAACTGTTGATTTATATAGCTAACTTCAACTCTTTATCAACAAGTATTTGTAAAAAACAAACTGGCAGAGTAAAAGGAATTGATCAGGATTAATCCATTCACAGTTTTCCTCCATGGGGTAAAAGAAAAATAGCTGCCAGCTAGAGCAGTGCCTCTTACTTGAGCCTGCTCTGGTGCCTGTTTGACCATGCCCTGAGCTGAGTGAACTTGCTGAACTTTCACCCTTGATAAAGCATCAAGCCTGTTTTCCTTCCTCCTGCTTCCAGAATAAAGTGGATCGTACAGCACCTGTTTCAAAATGGACTGCATGAGGATGCTGTTGTCTCAAAAAAAAAAAATCATAATGGCAGCAGAGAGTTACTGGAGTATAGAAGTCAAGTCATTTGGCTTTTTTGGACTACTTTATCCTGGAACTAACCACAGGGAAGGAGGAGATATATAAAGCTGAAGGGATTGTACAATACTACAGTCTTTGGATATCTGTTTTGATAACTTTTTAGAGAAGAGACCTCCCAGTGATTTCTGTATAAAACTTCTGTTAAATGTTTCCTGTAAAAAAAGAATTTTATTTCAGGCAGGTGTGACAAGGTCTGTAGTATTCACTGTGATACAATCTGGCTGTGATTTTGCAAAGGCAAGTTCACATGTTAGTTTGCACATCTGAATAGTCCCTCTAACTTCAGCAAGACTATTGACATGTGCAGAGCTACAGGCTTGGTGAAGTCCCTCCAGGATGCCAGCCCTGGATTTTACACTGGGGAAGACTAATGTCATATGTGTAATTAAAAACCTTCAGGACAGGCAAATTTCTGGGCATGTGCAGTATCCTTTTAGTGAACTTCAGGATCTCAGCTGGTTTTGGTGAAAAACACAGAAAGTAATTAGCTTGTATCTTACAGGCTAATAATATCTGAACCTTTTGGCAGATTTTGTGATGGGATGATTTCCTCTCAGTCATATAAGCCAAATGAATTAATAAAACAGATTTTAAAAATTACTTAATCTATTGCAGTCATTTTACTGTCAGAGGTGCATAGAAGCAAAGAATTTGCAACCTGGACTCTGTTACTTTGCACTTTAGACCTTTTTGTAAGGATAATCTCATGTATTTGTGCCATGTTAGAGCAGTTTTCCCTTTGGAGCTACAATCTTGTGTGTTCTGCTTGAGATCTGAGCAAATTTCATAAACTGAGTCCTCTTTATTCTCTCCATTTTTATATATATTGGAAGAAAATTCTTCCATTTCAAAAGTAAATGTCCAAACAGATCTGCCTGGATAAACAAGATTACGGAGATTTGGTTCTACATCAGGCACCAAGGGGTGGTGATGCTCACTCTTGAAATGGATGATGCCTGCTTTCCCCCTAAATACAACAGTTGTACACTGGTTTATCACCAGCTGCTGTCTTTAATGTGCTTCAACTCTGACCCAAATGCTCAGTCCCTACGATCTCTCAGTCTTTGTAGTCTCACTGAGCATCGCCAGAGACTCAGCAATGCAACAGGAATGGAGGAAATGGTGCCTGCATACACAAAAGCATCTGTATGTATGAAGTGGTGGTGCAGTGCTTGTGGCACATGTCTCTGCAGTGCTCATTAGGGCCTAAGACCCAAATTATGTGGTCATCCCTGTGGTGCCAGGAGGGTATCTGGAACTTGTTGATAGAGGGTAATGTAATCACCCATGGAAGTCATGGTGGCAATGCCTTCCAAGTAATGAGGAACAATCCTTGAGGGAAGAAGCAAGAGCTGCTGGCAGAGAGAAGAGTGAAAGAGCATGAGATGTCCTAGATACTGTAGTTCAGTTTAGTTAGGGTTGAGTGATATGTAGACAATGCTGGAGAGTGATGCTGCTTACATGAAAACACAACGATCTGGCACAGGGATGAGATGCTTTTGGAAAAATAAACATCCCTTTCCCCTTTGAAAATACAGCTGGCTTTATAACATACCAAACCTGATATGAAATCCTCCAACTTTCATTCACTTTTTATTTTCCCCTCTTTAAAATTAGCTAATGCAGAATGGTGCTGAGACACTAGTTATGGTACAAAAGGATGTTCCCTCATTGTCCTCTGCCCTTATCTTGGTGCCCTGGACTGGATGTCAGGGAAGTTTCTGTGCTTCTCTGCTTCATGGCCAAACGATGCCTGATGTTTAGTGGGCTTTTAAACTTCTGCTATGATCTTGTTAACTGTAAGCCTAGAAGGTCTTGTCTCTTTTGCTGAACTGTGAAACACATACTGATCCTTCTGAGCAGGTAGCCTAGAAACCCAGTGTTTATGCCTCTTAGTTTTAAAATGTATACAATAGTATTGCTTGCTCTTACCTTTGAAAAAGACCAATATGTCTACCAGCGTTCTTCTGAGCAACCAGAAAATAGTCTAAATGCTTCATCCTCACCTGGGGCTCATGTTCATGTTCCCATTCCCTATCAAAAGCAGTCATGTGCAGAATACAGGCTGAAACCATTGCTGCCTAAGGCCACTGTTTAGGCCAAGAATAAATCTGGTCAGCTGCAGACTTTTAGTTTTCAGTGGAGCCTCTGTTTCTTCTGCTTCTTTTCCAAGAGAGACAAAAGCCTAAGCAAACATTCACAAAGCACCTACCAGGAGAATTATGCTGTTTCTTTCAGCGTCTCGTGCTGCATCCATCATTCTACTCTCTGAGGTCTGATGGTTTTGTATGTGAAGCTGCAGAGTCTTAATGCAGGGCTCTCCTTGCGCAGTGTGACTTCTCTGTGCCTCGTTCTCTAGGCTTTCAATGGAAATGCAGTGCTGTATTGCATCCTGGGGTTTAGGCTTCATGAAAATAGCCATCTGACAAAGCCTACTTTTTTTTTTCCAGATGCAAGGCAAGGTGAAGGAAATTATCATTTAGTGCTCAAGCCAGTCACTCAGGCTTGCAATAGCAGTCTTTTAGTGTATCCTGTCTTGCATCTGGTTGCCTTTACAGTATGGTCCCAGTCTGGTGCCATGCCCTGTGTCTGAGGGATGGGCACAGTTCAGCCATAGCTGAATTTTCAGCTTGGTGAAGCTGGGGGCAGTATTTATCTGTGGAACTGCTGAAGAAGCTGGCTACTAGTATAGTGCTCTACCTGGCCCAGTTAGCCTTGCTGTGAGGGCAGTTCATTAGCTCAGAGTGAGTGCTTTGGTGAAGGGAGGCTGAGTATCTCTGCAGAGCACTCTTTGGCTGTGGATCTCCACCCTGAGATCTCCTCCCTTGATCTGAAGGCACTGGAAGAAGCCTATTAAACCTGGCCCTTTGGCTGCTGCAGTGCTTGCTGTCACTTCACCTGGGTGTCCCTGTCCTAGCACCCCCCCTTCTCCTGATCTACCCTACCTGGAGCTCTTTTAAAGGATAATAGCCTCCATGGAAGTGGTTTCATAGAAGTTAGAGATCAGGGTAACCTTTTGCTCATCTCTGCCTGTCTCTTTCGAGTGGCTTTGAAGAGGGAAGATCTCTCCTCCTTCCCCACTGCCCCTCTGCCCCAGCTCCTTCTCCTTCCTGCCTGGGAGTAAACAGTAGATGTTACATGTATTAACACTGCACTCTAACACAATGCTCCTGGGCGTGCTCTGTGTGCAAGTCCCTGGCAGCCGTAAATTAATTAAAAGTAGACAGAATCCCTAGGAAAAAAGCAAGTTCCCTTCCCCCTTCCCCCCTGCCCCTCTTTTCCTTTCTCTCTCTGTGGGTAAATAGCTAATTCCTTTGTTCCTTGCTGCACTATTTCATTTCTGCCATCATTGTCCTCATTGTTCTCTGAAACAGGAGGGGTCTGGGCCAGGAGCAGCCAAGGTCTTGGCTAATGACGGGAAGTCTTTAAAGTTTGCGCTGCATTTCATCTTCTCTGTGGGAGTTTTAGGACGCATCCAGTGTTTGATCCCCACCGTGCAACTTTGCTTCTAGTTAATTAACAGATCCCCATTACACTCTCTCATCTGCAAGCACATGGGAGGCCTATCAGGAGGTAATTCAAGGCCAATCTGAGTGATGGCAGAAATTAGAGAAAACGGTTGTTTTAGGGTTCTAACATTCAGGAATAAAGCTCTCCCTTTGCAGAGGCACCCTGTAAATTTGGGCTTGTTTTGTTGTATCATTTTAAGTTTTTAAGTGATGTCCTTTGCAATCAGATCTGTTTTGGGGAGTTGCTTTTTTTTCAAGAAGAGCAGATGAGAAAGCAGTTTATTTGTTTTGCTGCTGCTTTGCTGTGCTGGCAGCCTGCATGGTGTATGGTTTTGAGGGCCAGTTGAAACGAAACTGCAGTGTTATTAGCAAGATGTTTTCACCTTCCTTTCATTCCCAGCTTCCCCATTCCCACCAAGCCTATTATACAGGTTACAAGTATCTTATGGCAAGTTTTTTAGTGTCGAGTAAAACCACCACAGGCCTCCCAGCTGCAGAGCTTTGTCAGGCTTTCAGCTAAATACTCCATCTCTCAGGAGTGCAACCTTCTGTCGACTTTGAATGTTTAGGGTTGTCTGATATTTCCCCCTTTCTTTCCTCTTCCCCACCCTATGAGCAATGACCCCCTTTAACTACCGAATTAGGAGCTGCTCCTGCAGTTGCAATTCTCAGTTCAGCACTTGGCAATGAGAACCAAACCAGGGCTATTTAGTGCAGCGTTAAATGGCCCACCACATTAGCCCCCTGGCATGCGATGCTATTAGGTTGTTTTACTGTTGTTAAAGTTACATTTGTTAGGTGGAGTTGCTGCTCCAAGACAAACTTGGTAATGGGGAAAGATGCAGACAGCCCAGTGTCTTGTGGCTGCACTGTGTGGCTACAAGAGTCCAAAGTTTCCCCCTCTCTCCATGAGCTTATTACAGAGGGAAGTTTTTAGCTTTGCGACCGAGAGATCCCGACTGACCGTGATGCTGTGGCAGGGAGCAATGAAATCATGAGCTCTTGCTTACCTGGTCCTCCATCAGCTCCCAGCTGGGCTGAGGCAGGGTGGAGTATCCTAGCAGGGAGCCTCTGGCACTTTGGGAGCTCCAGGAAGGATGACATTTTGCAGGCTGTATCCTCGGCATGATGGGCTACTGTTGGTATCCTCACCTGGCCCTCTGGGCTCCTCACCACATCTCAAGGGAAGAACAAGGTGTGGGCTGTTCTTAGATTGCAGATATTGGGCTGATGTGAGGATCTCTGAAGCACTGTGGCTGCAGAGGGTTTCCCCAGGGGCTCCTTTAGCCTCGGCACTGCAACACAGCACAGCCAAAGAAAGGGTCTTTCTTAGAAATGCTCCAGACCTCCCTCAAAACAGGCTCTCACAGATGAAGGATTCACCATTTTCTGTTCCGAGTGAAAAAGGGGTATTATTTTGATCTTGTCACCAGGGCTGCCTGGAAGATCTTGAACATAGTTCCTGTAGCTGAAGAGGACACTTATGACATTGGGAGGTGGATTCATCCTTGGCCATGAACTCAGTGGGCAAGTGTAGAAAATTAACTAGAAGATATATGCACGTTTGGTTCAGTACTGCATGCTTGACTCTCCAATACCTAGTCTTGGTCTTTGTCTAACAAAAGTATGTATTGTCTGCTTATTTAAAGAATCTGTTGTCTTACATTGTGAATGAAGAATGACTAAAGTCTTTTGAAAATATGCGTATATATACATGTATACACATACATATAATGCCATGTGTTACAGCAACATGAATAGGGGGAAAAAAATAAAAAGGAAGGGTATCAAAGGGAATGATTCAGTCTTTAAGCCTCAAATAGTAGTTTCAATCTTCATAGGGTCACCAAGCTTTCAGTGTTCCTGATTTCCTTGTAGCTCACCAAAGGCTTCATGGACAAGAGGTGAAGGAGTGACATCCTTTTTCTCCACTTAGGCATTGACATTCTATGCAGCCAACTATAGATTTCAGGAGTTTGGTTACCCTGCCCAAGTGATGCCTTCTTTCTTGTTCTTACATTGCAGGGATTTGTATCCTCTCTTCCTGCAGCAGCAATACCTCTCCATTGCTGGGTGCAGAGATATTGTAAAGCACTGTCTGGTTCTCTGTGGTGGGAGGGGGAATGGATGCATTGATGCGAAGTGAAGCTGCTTTATTTGATTTAAGCATAATGAAATGGGCAGCACTTTCACAGTTAAGGCACCCTGTTGCTGACGTGACTGGGGTAGACAGGGTCCTCAGCTGCTAAGCAGGGATGCTTGGATGTGCCACAGGGTTTCAGAGAGAATCCCCCTGTAAAAGGAAGCGTGTGCCAGTATTGTAGAGTGCCTGTGCCAGCCAGCTTGCAGGGTTGATTTGGCATTTGGCGTATTGGTAGCGGCTGCCAGTGTGTGTGGTGGAAGAGAAGGGAATAGACAAGAAAAACACAGGGGTTTAAAATAAAAATGTAAAATTATTTGCTTTGTGCCATATGGACTTCAATATTTTGACAAAACTAAGGCCAAAATTAATCATGCCAGGTTAGAGTTTTAGTTCAAAAACATATGTAGAACTGTCCCCCTGAGTGTGTGTTTGAGTTACCATTTTTGTACAAGAAAACCTTAACCTTTTCAGTTTCTCATTCTCTGCTCCACTGTCAATTGCTCCACCCAGATGAACTTTCCCTATTGTGTGAAAGTTTAAAACAGTTGTGCCATTTTTTGGTTGTTCCTTAGTTAAATGTCAAAGGGTTTGTTGATTTACTTTTGAAAATTTTGTTTGGAAGAGTTTTTCCTTTTCTTTTCATGGAACTAAATGTACTTTAACAAAAGCTATCTTGTGATCAGACTGGACTGTTTGGTCAAAAAGAAAGGGGGGAAGGATGAGAGGATGAAGAAGTAGTAACCAGGGTGGCTAGTAATGCTTGGAGAGTCCTTACCTGAATATATGAAAAGTAGGAGTCTATGATACCATTCCTGCTTATCCTGACTGTGCTGCTGTCCCCACTGCACTGTAGCAGGGATTTTCAAATCTGGGATTCAAGTTAGAAATATGGAACATGGCCAATTTGTGGATTTTAATTTATAAAGGAACCATTCTGCATGTCTACAGCAATATGACATTTTGCACAAGTAAACTACAGAATTTTTCACTATAATTTTCCCATCAAGCACCCAGCATCTTGCTGTACCCAAGCATATTATTCAGACTTGCCCTGCATTAGGTCATTATTGGAAAAGCTTGGCTGTGCATTGAATATTGTTCTGCACTAGTTCCTGTTGTGGCACTTTGCTTCATCACTAAAATGCCATATGGAGTCTAGCTTAATCCACTTCAAAAGCAAAGCTAACACCATACAAAGGCACTCCTGAAAAGGAATAAGGATGAGTGTGGAGTGGAGCTGTTCTGTATTAGTTTTTCAGGGCTGGGCTGTTACATGCACAAGTCCACAGGATGATAGCAATTCTTGAAAGATCTAGTTGTTATAGAGTTCAGGTGTGATTGAATTGGATATTTTTGTTCATCCCACTATAGAGATAGGAGATGGATATGAAATTTAAATATAGATCTCTATCTTTTTAAAGTTTGGAAATGTTCAGAGGCAGGATTTTGGCAATCTTTAATTCATGTGAATGTAAGCAATACTATGACTATCTGAGGACAGTAAATATATCTCTATCTGTGATTGATCTCAAGATCAGCCTATCTATTATCATAAAACCCTTTCTTTGAGAGTGGGAGGAGGTGGGTGGAAATTTGAAAGAACAAATTTAAGCAACTGGTTTCCTTTCACTTTTAAAACCAAATAGTGAGAGAGGCATAAAAGAGCCCCAGTTTGGATGATAAAGAAACATTGCTTTGAAGTCCTAACTAAATTGCATTTCTTGTTCTCTGCTGTCGCCTGTAAGACTCAAAAAAAAAAAATTGGACAAGCAATGATTAGTAAATAATAATGTATGTCCAAATAGCTTATGGTATTATGAAAACAAAAATTCAAAAGGCCAATATACTGACAGTTAAAATCTGTCTAAGGGGCAATAGGAGGGAACCTTCACAAAAACAATATGCTGATTGCATGCAGCTACCCTGCCGAGTCAAATCTTAAATAAATTATACAGACATAGCTGTACTGGAGCCGAGAAATGAAGCAGTTTAAAATGTTCCTGGTTCTGTGCTTTAGGCAAAGCCTGTATCCACTCTGTGCCCTTAATGCATCAGACACGTGGTTGGTTGGATTAGGTACCCTGCCACAGTAACTGGGCACCCACCACTGGGTACTTCAGAGGCCAGTGGAAAAATCCAGCTTTGTGCTAGATCAGATACAGGGAGAAGTGTGGGTGATAAACACTCTCTCTTGATTCTTTTATAAGGATTCCCTTTCAACTGCAGCATGTCCCCTCCACCCACTTGTAAGAAATCCTGATGAAGTACTGAAATCTTGCATGTTTGGGTAGAGTTTTTTTACCACAGACACATATTTATGCATCCAAAAATTCAGTTCCTAAGCAGCAGAAGTTCTGCAGAAATTTGGGTCAAAGCTGATAAGTAATTTCAGCCAAAATAAAGATGAAAATAAAATTCTGAACATCAAAATGATTTGTTTCAATACATGTGAAACAAAGTATTTTGATTTCTTGGGATTTGTGATTCATTAACTGTATAGCCTAGTGATGGAGACTGCTCACAGGCATGTAGGAGGTCCATGTTCTTATCCTCTTTCTTCCTAAATTGAGGAAAGGTCTTGGATGAAATTTGTCCTCATCTCACATTCCATTCTTAGTCTGTCTACACATACAATGATGCTCACATGTTCATGGAGGAAGAAATAGAGTTATTCTGTAGGTGTGTGACCAGGCCATTCTGTGTGAAAACAAGTAACGGGTGCACTCATTCTTCCAGGGAATATCTAAGTGCCTACACGGAGCTTTGACTGGAAAGATTGATAATGAGATCTTGATGTACCTCTAGTTAGGGCAGATATTAGGATAGGGTAGCCATGCAGATACTTTTTCTTAGTTTAAAGTCAGGTCCTCCTGATCTTAGTGAACACTTGAATCCTTAAGGCACAATGGTAAGGAGGGTTTGGCAGCAGCATCTTGTTCACAGGATCTACTTCTAAACTTCTGGCAGCACCTTCTTTTGCCTGTCAAGTGTGTCCTTAATCCGCAGTTCTTTGTACAATTCACCTTTCAACAGTGGAAACTCAGGTTTGGACCTAAGCTAGCAGAAATGACTCAGTAGAGTTTAATGACTGTTAACAGACTTTGCTCAGGTTTTGTAAGTTTCTTAGGATCAAATCAAGCTTCCTAAATATCAACTAAATCCACATTAAACAAATGAACAAAGAAAATTTTACCTGCTACTCAGGAGGTAATCCAGTTTTGATCTTTGACTAACAGAATCAAACAAATCAGTAATTTTAAACTTATCATAAGGAGAAGCAAGCAAAGCATGCTGCTGCTCCAAGTGTACTGTCATAAAATTCTTGCTTGTTCTACCAAAATCCCTTTCCAAAGTTTCACAGTTAAATCACAGTGATTAAGAGCAAAATTTGGCCCTCATTTTGGCACAGTATTGATTGCTTGCTATCTTTTCATCAGTTTCGTTTGCTAGAATAGATACTATTTGAACTTATTTTAAAAAGTATATTTCAGTGTTACTTGGCCACAAACAGAGGCTAATGTGTCCAGCTTTCAGACAGCTTATTACCATTCGAATACTCTGAAGGTAAATTATATTAAAAGAAAAAAAGACGTTTCAGCTTCTGACTCATTCTAAATGGAGACTTAGCTCTAAGTAATCAAAATTGCTTTGGTTGTGCATAGCAGCATTAAAAGCCTTGTCCACTAATTGAGTGAAGCGGCTCCAGTGAAGCAGCCTTGCCCCCTCATTATGTGATCCTGCAAGTGCTGTTTGTCATTGTCGCTTGCTGGTCTCAATCTAACTATACTGCTGGTACAAATTAATGGTAATTCCTTATGACAGGCTGTGTCCTTCGAGTGAAACCACAATATGGATCTTGTGCCACCCTCGCCCTTCTCTCCTTTCCTCCCCACACCTACCAGATCCTGACTTCCCACCTCAATATCACCCCTGACTTAGCCTTCCAGCTCCTTGTAACTGAGTGGTGTGTCAGGGTGTGTGTTGTGGCTTGACTGATGGGTAACACCCCGTGCTCTTCTGCTAACATGTTGTAGAGAGACATGTGTCAAACAAAAGGCAGCGTTTTCTGGCAGCTCAGGCGGTCTCGGTGCTGATGGAGGACTTTGTACGTCAGGAGAAATCTGTGCATGTACACCCAAGTCATCATCCACCACCTCCTGCAGCCGAGGAGCTCTGTCAACAGCAGGCTCCAGCAAGCAGGAGAGATCAGTGGGTAAAACTTTAAAATCACTTAGCTAATATATGTGTAGGAGTTTTGATGTGTGACTGCTGTACTTTCACATATATTGGGGTTTATTAATTTATTAATTTTTTACTTCCATCCTGACTTGAAGGAAGGGCCTTTAAAATAGAAGTGTTAGTTGCGAGCTCAGAACTCAAGAAAATCATGCCTTGCTTTTCCTCAGGTTTGTCACTTTGCAGCAGATGCTGATGTTCCTTTTAATGATAATCACTGCTTCTCATCTTTTGGTTATGCTGTCCTTTTAAATTACAAACTGTGCTGTGAGGGCTGTCTGTGACTTTGTGTGTATACAGTTCCTACAAGGGAGCCCTGATTTCAGCTGGGGCTTCTGTCCCAGATTCTCAGCTGGTGGAAGTTGGCTGAGGGCCACTGAGGTCATTAAGTGTATGTGAAGGGTCTGTGGCATATCATTGTTATTTGCATTGCTGGAGAGCAGGATCTTCAGCCAGTGTGATCTTATCCCATATCTTAAAGGAATTAATGTCCAGTTCTCAAGGATGTGAAGATATTCTTTTTTCTCACTTCAGTTATTTTAATTTAAAAATGAAAACGAGTAATTTTTACCTGAAAATGGAATACTTTTTTTTTTTTTAATACAGCTCAGAAACAAAATATTTTTACTTCTGGTGGGGGAAATTTACGTTATTTTCTGAAGGTAGTGTGTTTTTTAGTAAATTTTTCATTTAAAAATCAACTCGCTAATTTCTCAATTTAAAAAAAAAATATTTTGGAGAGGAAGCAAGGAAAGGAGGGAAATTCAAATCAAACTTCAGATTTTTATTTTTTTTTTCAGAAGAATCCAGAACTGATTGAAGGTTATGTTCCAGGTCCATCCTAATTATTGTTAGGCACTATTCTGAGGTCACTAGATTTTGAACATTGTCATTTGAGCCTGCCTTTGTAGCCAGCACAGAGACACGCTTTACAGCAAAAGTGTTTCAGCCCCCATTAGGTTTTTATGACCTGTAGGAAAGTCTGTCCGTCTCAGCTGGAGGGATCCTGGGCAAACTGTGTTCTTAACCTGTGCAGTTGAGTTTAAGTTGGGTTAGTCATCACTTGCCAACAGGTCATTGACTCTGGAATTATTTTTTTTTATTGATGTTAAAAGGTCCACAGGATGATCTGTTATCATTGAAATATAATGTAGACCCGTCTACAACGCTATTCATCAGTAACAAGGTTAATGCCATTACCCCCATTCCACAGATAAGAAACCTGAAGCAAGGCAGAGGTCAGCCAGGAAAGATGGGTCTCCACTTGAACCCTAACCCACAGTTTCATGGTATTTATTAGGAGAGAACAAAAGCAAGGTTTTTCTTTAACCTTAAGTCAGACTTTTGGCTAAATTACTTCTTTCCCCTGTGGATTTGAAGCTTGGAGATGTGATTTCTAGCAGTTCAGAGTCAAGAATACAATCTTCTACAAGAGTTTGTGTATAAAATGACCTTCTTGCTAATTGCGTGGTTTTGGCATTTTTAAGCATGCGTGACAACAGCACTTTCAGAATCTACAGCACCCTAAAATGTCTCTCATGGCTGTGGTGACTATTTCATCACAAGACTAAGGGTAAATGTTTTGGAGTCTGTGTCCCTGTGGATATATCACAGAAGAGGATTTCAGAACTTTTGACCCTAGAGAGGAAACGTCAGTTGCCACATTTGTGTTCCACATTACATCCAGTTGACAGGACCAACACTGAGTTACCTACTTTAGTGTAAGCTCAGAGACCTCTATGCTATGTTGAAATAATTCCTCAGACATAGCAAGTATATATGGCTGGTGATACAGCCACAATAACTGTTAGAGGTGCTGCAGGATCAATACTAGAGGTGCAGATGAATACTCTCTCAAATGATTGGGGGAAACAAAATAAATCCTATTTTTCCTTCTTCGGATGAGTAGAATTGTCAAGGTATTTAACTCTCTGGCAAGTGTCTTATCACATCTCCATTGAAACCAACAACAGAAGGCCTAACTGATTTCAGTACTGCAGGATCACACTCCAGGTGTTGCAGGGCACTTGCCTATCCAATGTGAAGAACTTTGGGTTCTTTGAACTGGGGGGAAATACCTTTAATTTAGATTATATATAATCATTTTTTATTAGAGATTTAACTTGGTTAAGTATAATCAGGTAGCTATTGTATAATTTAAGTGGCCAGTGATTGTTATTTGATAATAACAACTTACATTTATATAGTGCTGTATATCCCAAAGGGATCCCAGAGGACTTTAAAGACTCAACAATAAAATACACAACAAAGTAAACATTAATTACAATTATAGCATTAGTAGAAAATCTGAGGATATTAAAACTCTGGCGGTTTGTGGCTTGCTTCTGCTCTCATTTGAATTCATTAGCCAAGCTCACCCAGAGTGCAAATGGATTATTAGTCATTCTGCCATATCTGATTTAAGAAATTTTCTGTATGAGTATTGTAGTGAGAGCAAAAGAGGGTAAAAAATGGTGAAAATGCCCTTCTAGAGCTTTGCTCACACTGGCCACTTAAGTAGGATGTTATTTTTGAGCTCTTTTGAGCTACTTGAATTGATCCTTCTCTTGTTTGGGTGGTTGTTTTAGTGTTGTGCTCTCTGAGGGTCCATGTTAGATGGGAAGAGGCTAAACAGGTTATCTTTCAAATGCCACATTGCTACAATATCAGAGTGGGAAGTCATATAGTACTTTCTACAACCAGTTATTTTTTCACATGTAAGTCGTGAAATAGTTTAAACTTCAACCCTGTTACAGTCTTTTTTGGATTTTTTATGGTAACACCTCACTGAGGTGAGTGGAGCAGTTTATGCCTCTTGAACTGCTCTTCCAGGCTTTTGTAGGCTCAAGTTCAAATTTCTTCACCAAAAGGTTGTCAAGCACTCAAACAAGCTGCCCGGGGAAGTGTTGGAGTCTCCATTCATTGAGGTATTTAAAAGATGTGTAGACGTGGCACTTAAGGACACTGTTTAGTGGAGGACTTAGCAGTGTTAGACCATTGAGTCCAAACAGTAACCTTAAGGGTCTTTTCCAGCCTAAATGGTTTTATGATGTCCAAGTGTCTTTGTACTTTCTCTCCTTGAATGAATATTGCCAGTGCTGAAAAAAAGATAAGAAAGCTTGAAGGGTGTTAATTAATGTCTTCTGCTGTAGCATCTCAGAGAAGGTTACCCTGAAACTGCAGGTGGGGACTGGGAAACCTACAGCAACTGGCACTGCATGGACAAGTTGCATGGAGAGGGTGCTATAAAGGGCTAGAAAAACAAAAATGAGCATTACAGAATTGTTTGGAAGGGGAATCACTGAAGTGATGGAACTGTTTTCATAGTAAATTCTTGCTGACCTCAAAAATAGAGCCAGGAAGACAGATGCTATGGCTGTGGATGGGTAATATAGGTGACTTGCTTTGTGCCATTTCTTTTCTAATGTATAATAAATTCCAGCCTAATTCTGAAAGATTTCCAGGACCCTCTGAAATTCTCATGAATTATAAAGTTTTCAACTATTGACACCTGGAGGTAAAGATACACTGCTATCAAACATAAATTTGGGGATATCCAAAAGGATATGTAAGTCATCCAAAAGGATGGGTTTTCACTGGTTTCCAAGAGTCCTTGTCCATTGAGATGGTTTTCAGTTTCTGAAAATATTAGTTTTCCCTGCCTTTTGGCCACAACATATGAAAACATTCTACTTCAAATAATTTAGTCTTAAAACCGTAGTTCTTTCTTAATCTTGGAGCTTTTCTTTAGTTTCTGTTTTAACACTCATAATTGATGTGTGAAACTTGATTGCAGATACTGTCTTGTTTTTCAGATTTGTAATGAAGCATGAGGGATTTTTACATTTTGTGGCAAAAGTTTTGCATGGGTCTTGCTGTAAAGCTTTCATAATGTTTTCAAATTGTTTATTTTTGGGAGATGGGAGAAAGGGAAATGGTGATCTACAGACAAGTTTTCTGCTCCATTTCCTCTGTGCAGCAGATGATAACTCAAGTACTAAGGCTGCTACGCCCAAGACACTGAGCTCTAATTTTTGATCCTACGTGCACTGGTGGCCTATTTACTAATATGTAATCTCCAATAGATTTATTGTAATGCAGTTAAGAGGCTAATTTCTGAGTAAAATTGAGCAAACACATTCAAATAAATATCCAGGTGGACTTTCTGAAATTCCTTTACACGGTGTTTTGGATCATACCTTTCTGATCCCAATGCAACCAAGCATGGGGAATCAAAAACATATGTAACTCCTAGGGAAGTGCTATGAAAATGCTGCTTCTTTCTGAAATTGAATTTAAGAATAGGTATAATAATAATAATATAATGGCAGTTGTGATCATTAGACCTTGGAATAGGATCCAAGTCTTTTCACTCATCAGCAATGCACAAACTAATAGAAGAACACCAAGTTGGACAGTGTCTTGTGTGTCTTGCTGTGCTCGACACAACCCTGTTATAAATGCACATAAACACAAATTCACCTTCCATATGGGAAGATGGAGCTTTCTGTTTGCTGTTCCACAGCTTTGTATGAAAATTCTCTTGTTCTGGTTAAAGTTCTCATGTTTTGAAAAGTCTGGATAGATCCCATTAGACAAGAATCTAGCCAAGGACATCATCTTCTCTGAAAAGAGATTTATATTCTCTCTTAAAGAGACTTCAATTTTTATTTTTTTTTATGTCTTAAGACATTACTTTAAGAAAAGAATTTTAAAGCTTCCCTTTTTTCTAACAGTCTAGTTGAAATTTAAGAACTGAACTAGTTAATTACTAATCAAAGTCTACCTGTGGGAGCAGGAACTAGATAGAACCTTGTTTCGCTTATTTAAACATAAATCTCTACAATTTGAGATTAAATAGATTTCCTCAGGTTACTACTAGTAGCCTTTTCTGTGCCTTTAGGCCATCTAGTCAAAAGTGGAAAAAAATGTGTGTATGTGGGTGACAGATGTCATGAAAATGTGACTGGCTTTGTTCTTTAGTGTCATTAGAAATGGGTGGATTTTGTGGACTGAGCATGGAAATGAAAGGCAGACTGGATGCAATAATTCTTTTTGTGTAATATGTAATAAACCCAGGTATATTCAAGTAATTTGAAATCCCAGTGGTAAGGACTTAGGTACAATGTCATAATTGCAGTGATTTTAGAGGGAAATAAGAAGTAAATAAAATGTAAGATAGATTAACTCAAGTCAGAGCTTTAATTTTTATTAAGGCTTGTGGTTTTACAGCAGAGACTGTACATGACATAAGGAATGGCAATGCATTAGTGAAAGTAGGTGTCTAAAAGAAACTAGTCTGTGTTTGTGGGAGCATGAAACTGTTGAAAAGAAACTGTGACTTTCACACTGTCACATACAAAACTCACGATGAGCCTGGCAATGAAGCGTAGAGTCTCTGTTGTTTCTCCAAGAAAAACAGTGCATGCAAAAATAATAATAATAATTAAAAAATAATAAAAAAAATAAATGGCTCTGGATTTAGTTTTTGTAATGTTTGGTATCAATCTGTAAGACCAAAAGAAGGAGATAGAGTTTAAATAAGAACATGAAAGTCCTGGGATTTTGTTCTGAAAACCTTTTTCAAAATGCTTTTACAAAACCTTTAAAATGCTGAAGAAAGCTGTTAGAACTGATCTCAAGAGTGAGAAGTAACTGGGAATTATTATTACTGCAAATTGTATAGAGCATTTCCTTTGTATGTTTATAGCATGCAGAAAATATAAATAATAGCTGATTAGTAGTCTACTGTCAGAGCTCTCTGTTTTCTCCCCATATTGGATAAATCTCCTACTGATGGATCAAACATTTAATCAATCTACTACCGTGGCCTTCAGCACTATAGTATCTGAGTGCCTCCCAGTGTTGGAACACTCAATAATGCTTGTTTTTTCTCCAGTTACTCTATGCTCCTTAATTTGATCTTGTTCTTAGTTATACTGATGTAAATCTGAAACTACTCCATTGATTTTGATGGAGGAAGCCAGCATTTATGAGCCCTGAGAGCAGAATCTGTCCTCCCTCTTGCAATTCCCCAGCTATTCTTAAGTTGTGCTACTAATAATATTTATTAGTTACTAATCTGCTCTCTCATTTATTCTCCCTGCTGCCTCTTTTTTTTCCTTGGCCATGCTGGATATTATCCAAAGTCCACTGAAATGGCTGTCAGTCTCACTATTGATTTCAGCTGACTGTGGTTCAGTTTCCCACTTTTCCCCTCTGTCCCTTTTTTCTCTCTTTACTTCCTGAAAGTTCCTGTGTGAGTTTGTGCTCGTCTGAGTAGAGGCTTCTAATTAATTAAAGTTACATGTATTTCTGCAGTTTTGTACTGGGATCCTAATCCCTGTGTGTTCCTTGATATGAATTGCTGCTCTCAGTTTAGCTCTCCTTGATTGAGAACACCCTCTCCTCTTCATGCCACAGGTCTTGGTCTCAGGTTGAGCATCTTGTATTTTAGGAAGACCTTGGCTAAGAGCTTGATATGAGTTCTGTAGACAAATCAGTGGAGAAACCCCACCTGTTTCCTTGAGATTTTTGCTCAGGACAGTTGTAGTGAATATGAAAAAGGTTCTGAACAAGATAGCTGTGGCTCTGCCTTTGACTTTTTGTTTTCCCCTCTTTTTTTTCTCCTTGCTGCCTTCAGTGTTGGAAGGAGAAGAAAATAAAAAGAAGAGGAGTTGAGAATTTAAGCTGGGAGACTTGGCAGGTAAGAGGTGTGTTTTCTTACTTGCCAGCGAGGCGTTTCTGGAAGCGCTGATGTGAATTGGCAGTGGGTTGGCTCAGCTCTGGAAGATGAGGCTGGCCCAGGACCTGCACAGTCAGGTGGAGTTGCTTGTACCTTCACAGCCTTTTTGGGTAACTATGGGCAAATGCTTCACTTTGCTGGTTCCTCACCTGTGACAGGAGGGTGGCTTGAGGAGAAACACAATAAAGGCTGGGAAATAATGAGCTGGTATAAGAGGTGGAACCACCTGTGAGCTACGTGGACAAAGTTGCCTGGTTCCAAGGTGACAGCTGTGCTGTGTGGACACTTGGGCTGGTGTTAACATCATTTCAAGAAATGTTTTACTAAGATGCTTGTGTGATATCTGTAGCTTCACTGTGTTTGATTACTTTACTCTCATTTCCTGTTCTACACGGTTTTAAGTGGGGTGAAGGAGAAATACAGTGTAAGCAAGATGCAATGCTTGCTTTCATATAAAAACTGTGCTGAAAGCACAGTGACAACATTGGAAAGCCAAACACTCATCGTTGGAGAACTGCAGTTTGCAAAGACAGCTCCTAAGGGTTTACTTGAGGCACATTTGAGGACAAAAGGCTTTTCTTGCAAACAAAAGGCACAGCCAGACTGCCAGATTTCAAGCCTTCCTCCGAAGCTTGAAGCACCAGAGTGTTTTTCAGAGGAGAAGCTCGAAGAATTTTAAGTGTAATATTCCGTAACCTTGTTCTTGGAAGAAGCTGTACCATTTCCAAAACACTCAGCCTGAGGCAGTCATGCATCATAGATAAATCAGCCAAAATGGCAAAATATTGGCGGGCTATAAACAACTGCAGGTAGTTGTTTAATCGCTTGTGTCAAGTAATCTTAATAACAGGTGTAGCTACTGATCCAGTCAATTATATAAATTGTCCTGCAGTCTTTCCTGGGTTCTTACTGAGGCAGAGCTATTGATACATAAGATGTGCCTGAGTGAGACTGCAGTACTTGAGTGTTTCAAAAGACAGAGCTTACCCAAACAGGGAGGGACCGATGTATTTCTGCTTCTCTGCGTTTTCTCTATGGCACACTGTAGCAAGAATCCTTGATTTTCCTCCCCCTCCTGTAAATTTGTGAGAATACATTTAGATTTTAATATTCAGAGATCCAGAAGATGTAAATAGCACTAAAATAACTATTGCCCTGTTTGAAATTTCCTGCTGGGTCCACCTGTCGTGCTTTGTCTGACATTGGAATAATAAGCTCTGTGGGGCAGCAAATGCTTCCCTCACTCATCTGCACAGCCCTTACCACAGCAGCATTTTGCTGATTTTTGGAGGGGGCTTCTAGCAACACATCACACAAAAAATACCAAACTCCTGTAACTGAGAGTGTGCACACACATGGAGCAAGCTTGGCTCAAACTCAGAGATCAAAAGAAGTTTGATAAGAGAATAAATAATTTTCTAATCTGAAATAATCTGATCCCTAGCGCTTATGAGAAGACTCATCAGCACTATAAAAATAGCTTTAGTTGGAAAACTTTTGTTCTGAGAATGAAGACTTTGTGTTTTCAGTATATGTCACTAATAGACCTCTAACAACCTGTACATGAAGATGATGAGAGACATGTTGTTTGGTCTGGAAGAATTTATCTTCTGGGTTTGGATGTTTGGTTTGCCATTGGTTTTTGCCTTTTTTTTTTTTCCTCCTTCATTTGCCAGTGCTTTCTTGGTTTCATGAAATTTTAAAAACCATATATTGGCATCTGTTTTTTTGCTGTAAAGTTACATCATGTCCAAGCAAAGCAGTGTAATGCATCAGGCTGTCTCTCTATGAGTGCTGGGTCATATGTTTAGTATTAAAGCTCAGTTTCTATGCTTTTTCATAACAGTTTAGTTGTCTGCTATGAACTGGTAGTTAAAGCATGGCAGACTGGAGAATAATTCTTCAGGCTCAGCCTGTTTCCACTGCCTTTGATCAGGTTACATTAAACTTTCAAATATTATTTATAAATTAATTTTTCACATGCTGCTTTTGATTTTCAGAAATGTGCCCTTCCACACAATAGGAATAGTGAGTGATTTCATATTGTAGTTCCTTAGCATATAAACATTATGTTGCTGTAAACTCTGATCAAATTTGAACTGTAAGTGCAAGTAAGAATGGGAAGACATGGATCCCACTACAAAGAGTTTGCAGTTAAAGTGGTAAAAAGTGACATTGAAAAGGTGGAGAAGGCAACTGTCAAATGTTCATGTATATATAAATGCACTTATAGAGAGAAATATCCTTGTTTATCCCTGCAGTTTAATTTAACATTATAGTAAAAAAAAAAGTTACAGTAGAAAGATCAATATATAAAAAAAAATTTGAACCATGTGGCAGAACTTGTCTTCCTGATAAAAATGAAAAGCAGCCAGAAAGAGGAGGAATATTGGTATTTTTGGTAGGTTGTCTCAAAGTCATTAAAAATAAATTATTCAAACTTTTTCCAAATAAAGCATGATTTTTAATGACTTTTCCCTCTATGTGCTTTTTGAGGAGAAAGAGTTCAGTATCAGTAGAGTTGCAGAAACCCCTTCCACACAGATGTGGTAAAGCTTGTTAAATGTATGTAGCCTGCAACTTGTACACCCATTGCAGGCTGCAGAGTGTAGCTCCATGAAATAAGGAAAAGGAGTTTGTCTGAAGTTGTGTGCTTGCTCAGATTTTACTTCTAGCTGGTAAATAATACAACAGTTCTTGGCCAAATTCTCATTATAATCCCATTTTCTGTTGCAGATAAGATTTTGGTCAGCCTGAGAATTTGAGTCTGCCTGTGTGGCAAGGATGGGAAGTGGGTTAGGAGAAATTGCTGTTACTGTATTACTTCCCCTCCAAAAAGGTCTCAAAATGAAACCAACTGCTAAATTGGTAATCTGCGAGCTCACAATATTTGCATGCATTTCTGAGTGTGGCTGTGAGAGGGAGGAAGCCCCTCTTCTTGCACACCATTTGTTTTCTGTGTCATCCTGAACTTTGAGATTTGAATCTTTTATTTGCATGGATGGCTTTAGTTTTGGTTTGATTTATGCTGATTTTTGTAAAGAAAAACATGATTGAGGCTTGTTTACTAGGTATAAAGAATATCCTATTTATGTCAAAGGAGCAAGTCCAAATCAAAATATGATGGTTAATTGGTGTGTTCATATGCGAGGGTGCTTACTGTTGTATCTTTGTGAATTTCAACTGCAAGAACTGTCACCTAAGAATTAGGGTGATTTTATTGTGTGGGAGAGCCTTGTGATAAGGTTTTTGCTTGTCCCTTCATTTTGCACCCAGCACTTGCTCAGGTAACTGAGAATCAGTGGATGACTGTTCCCAGATGACACAAGCTAAACTATGCACATTCTCCACTGATACATCCATGAAAATGGGACTAAATAGGAAACGATAACTAAAGAAGCTGAGTGTACCAGAAAATGTGTATGATATGTCCCATTCTGTGCCTGTTCTAGTGAGCAGAAACTATTGGTTTATGTCTCTCTTTACAAAAAAAACCAAACAAAAACCAGTGAAGCCAAGACTTGATTCTTTAAAGTAATCTCTGTGGATTTGGATATCCCATTAGGTAGGACAGGTGGTGGTCTCTTGCCTAAATATCATGAGCAATGAAAATCAGGTAGCTCCAACAAACAGCAGACTGACCAAATGTGACCTCTTCCTAAAAGCAGTGTTGCTAGGGCAGCTGAGACCACATTGGGAGTGAGAAGGTGGCACTAGAGTCTTGGAGAAATGTAAACCTAGAAATGCCTTGGTTCAATCTGTTTGGGATTTGAAGTTATAATCCAGTGGTTTATATGCTTGTTTCTGACTTCTGTGAGCAAATTTTATATGTGCATGGCTGGATTCTTTTTACCTCTTCAGTTTAGTTCAGAATGTTCCCGGTCACTTTTTTCTGGCAATGATTTTTCTCTTCAGAAACACTTCTTCCAAACAAAAGAATTCTGCAGTTGAAAAGCCAAGTTGCCCCTGAAGATGTAAAGAGGTGATTCCTCTGCCTACCTCCTATGAAGAAGTTTCGAGTTTTATATATATTATATATATATATGTGTCCTGCACATGGGTACACTTTGTGTTAGGTGCATGGTTTTCTTTCTGAAAACTGGGTAGTGAGAGTAAGTGAATCAGTAGTTAGATCAGTAGGATCTGACCAGCCCTGGTATAGCTGGGCCAGCTGGAGGGCAGGGTTTCTGAAAAGCTTTGTTTTTCTTTGGCTTTGAGGCTATGTGTGCGTGTTCACTTCTTGTTCACTTTTTCTGAAAGAAGAAATGCTCTTTATTTAGGAAAAAAAAAAAAAAGTAGTTGAGCTTTATCTGTCTGTCCTGCTGTCCATGCATATTTAATAATGTTGCTTTCCACTGGGAGGTCCAGTTACCCTGGAAGCAGTGTGCATCTGGACTGTCTTACTGACATGATTAGTAAGTCTCCTTCTGAAGATGCTGGAGGCACCTCAGAACCTGTAAAAATCAGCTAGTGAATATTTTTTATGGTTTTCTTTAAGCATAATTTAAAAGTTAATATTCCACCAAATGTCAGCACTGTGTAGCTGTTAAGCTTCTTTAAAATACAGGGTCAAATCAGTGGACAAATCCTACTGTCTCTTGGCCAATATTGTGATCATTTACAATACTCTGGGAAGTTTTTGTCTCCTTTTCTTCTTCTAGTCAGATATCTGTTCAACAAAGGAAAGAGGCCACCTCATTTAGGAAATTCAGTTCTGAAGTGTAAGTAGCATTTGTGGTGTTTGCTTATGTGAAAAAAATCATAGCTTTTCATTTCTAGAGTTTTAATCACTTTAAAGACAAAGATGTTAAACAGATTAATTTAACCATGTGAATAAGGGAGCATACATAAACATAGAGTGAATTAATTGAGCAAATAAATTTGCTGAATGTAAGGATATGAGAAGGCAGATGTGCATGTTTTTCACATTAAAGGCTTGGTGGTGATGGAGAGACTAAAACTAGCTGGGACCTCCTGTTCCCACAGGGCAGGTATGACCTGAGCCCAGGGCTTGTAGCTGCAGGAACAGATCAAAGTGTGTGTTTGCTCCATGCCTTCTCCAAGAGGAGCCTATACTTTGTGGATCAAAATCCATTTTGACTGTGGCTTCCTCTGAGAGGAAACAGGATCTACCAGAGAGTCATCTGGAGGAGGATATCTATCACATAAGCTCACCACAGAGCAGCTCAGAGTTGTTATACAGTTTTCTGATGTGATGCAGGGAGCATCTGAGCTTGAACACAAAAGAGAATGGAGAAATACTGAAGAGCTTACTAAATACTTTCATGTTGGGAGACTTGAAATCAAGTGAAACATCAGTAAAAGGCATTTCAGGTTTGGTGGCTGTTGCAGCTGCTGTTGTAAGCACAGTTACAAGTGTTCCAGTTTTGACCCATTGTCCTGAAATGCTGTTGCCAGTTATCATTAGGAAGGCCAAGTGTTGCTGCCTACCCAAATGCACAGCAGAGTTCTGGCTCTTCAGAATCTGGACCAACTCCCAATATTAGGATCAGGAGTCAAACGGCCATCCCTTCTCCTGTGCTAACACACACCCCACCATTAACAGTCTGAAGGCAATTTTGTTAAAATACATAGCCCTGCTGAGCTGGTCTCCGAAGATAAATAAGCATTGTAGAAAAGAAGCTTTTGTTTAAAAGTAATTATTTAAACTATGCATTACAGGTAATTTTCCTTTACCAGTAAAGCAAATGCTATCAGAATTTCAATAATAGCTTTGCGTTACTTATCTAGATAACATGATATTGTCATTTCCAGGAGCTTAAAATGCTGTTTTATTTTCATTTGTGTCAAATATAAGGGTAAATGAGACTTGAATATATATGTTTGGTTTTTAAAAAAAAAAAAGTGGGGTTTTTATAATTTCCTGAGAATAGCATTTTATTTTCCAACCTTTTATAGTAAAATAACAATCTAATGATAGTTTCCTAAAGTGAAGACTTAAAACAGTAGGGTGAGTAGCATCTTATTTTCTGTTTTGTGTAAACATGCTGCATTTTACAACTGACAGAAAACATGAGTGTCTTGAAGAGGTTTGTCAATAAAAGCATAAAACTGTGCTAACTTTGTAATGTGTATGCAGATGTAGCCAAACACAAAGTGCTTCAACCCATATATAGCTTAGAAAAAGCAGAGGTGTCATTTTTTCCCCAAGAGGTTTAGCCTCCTTGTTTCCTTCCTCTCAGCATCATTTCTACGGTATAAACCTCTCCAATGATCACAGCATAGTTTATTGTGAGGAAGATGAAGCAACTAAAGCAAGAAAGCAATTTTTTTTTATTATTCTTGAAGAAGTAGCATCTCTCTGTCAGGTCTTTAACTGAAAGGATGGGTAGTTTGTTTCTATGAAAACTCTTTTATTATTGTTACTATTCCTACAATGGGCATTTGTACCTTTTCAGTTTCAGTATGGCAAGGGAAGGGCTACTGCTTAGAGAGCTGAAGCCCTGACTGTGCAGCTGAGCCCATATGGGGCTTGGCTTGGCTGGGCTGCAGCCTCACTTTCTAGTTGAGAACCCCATGGCATGTTTTGGCTACAAGGAGATAAAGCAGGAAAGATACCAAATGTGTTAAGGCCAGTTTTCAACCCAAACTTAGGCCTGGGTTCAGCCTAATCCCTAACCTGGAGGGTTTTTACTGGATGTCTCTAGGCCTTTAGAAATGCCTAGCCAGTTGAAAGTGGGGGCCCAGGAATTAGATGGGTTTTTAGATCATTTACATCTGGCTATGGTCTGTCTGCACCAGGGTTTCCAATTACCCCAAATGGAGAAAATAGCATTTCCCTACTTCAGAGAAGATTTGTGACGATCAATGTGTTTGAGATTGTGACAGTAGGATATATCTGTAACCTACATAGGTAATAGATCAATTTAAATACTTTTAATAAAAGTGGGTACAATAATTCATTGCTCCGTCATAGGAATGTTGTGACACTTAGTGTTTGTGATCTATGTGAAAGAGGTTGAGATCTTTTGATTAAAAAGTGATATTGCTATAACTGTGTGAATTATGAGTATGCCTATATGCATGCTGAATTTACTTCCTGACCGACCCAGCTGGAGTTTTAATCTCCATTGAGCAAAAACTGTTGTCCCCCCTCCAGAAAGTTTTGTGCATTTCAAGCCATTCCAACCCCCTCTTGACTTTCTCCCATTCCTGGTGTTTGGGAGGAAGGATGGTGCTGTGGTGAAGGGCAGAGCAGGCAGCTGGTGGCAGGCAGGGGTTTTGCCACCAGAGAGCCCAGCTGATAGCAAGGTACTGCCACGTCTTGGAGCTGGCAGGCAGAAATCAAAATGCCACCCCTTGGCTGCGGAAAGAGCTAAAGATTTGTCTCCAGCAAGTGACAGGCGCCAAGGTACTGTCGCCCACTTTCTAATTTTAGCAGGAAGGCTGGCAGGGATCTTACCTAGACAGACAAGCGTTGTTTCTGCCCAGGCCGATCTGCTGCCGTGGGTCCTGTTCCAAATTGCTCGGCTTGGTGCCTCCCTGGCTTTCAGGAGGTGGTGTGCTGGTGGGAGGGAAAGGGGAAACCCCTACCCTTTTCTCGGAAGGCTTGTGAAACTTCTGAGCCTGCCTCAAGACACTAAAACTCATACCTTATACCGGCTGTCTGAAAAGAAGTGTTTGTAGGAATGTTATTGCTAATGTGGTGATTGATTTGTGAAGCCTATTGGAGGTGCCTGTGATGGTGTAAGGGGTTGCATGCACATGAGAAGCTCCTGCCTGCCCTTTTGCCTGGTGTTTTGGGTGTGGTTACGGGAATTCAACAAAGGGGGAAGAGAGTGGGTCTTCCCTGCTACAAAGTGCCTGGGGCTTGTATCATCATTACACAGCATTTCCTGTCAAATTGCTCTGATTTTGACTTTTGATTTTGGAAAGAAGCATCTAAGGAAATGTAGGAAGGAGTTTGAAGTACTTTTCTGTCTCCTCTTTTCCTTGATCTACAAGTCACCTTCACAACTTACCAGCTGTGCTCTGTGATACATCCACCTCTCCACCTCTTGTAGAGTGGCATGATATTCATGGCATCACTATAGAAACTTCTGCAGTAGGGAGCTGGTTGGCAACTTCCAGGATTGGCTTTATCAGCACATTTAACTCACCATTTCAGTGACCTCAGAGCTCTTTAGAAAGGTGTGATTCAATATCCCTGTTTTGTATGAGAAAAACTGCAGAAAGTTTCAGCAGCAGCAGCAGAGCAAGAGGTCACTCAGATTCCCCTTCTGGTGTGTGGTCTGGTGATGTGTTTGCCAAAACCTTCAGCTGGAGGCTGCTGGAAGAACAGGGCATCCCTGCTCCGCCAGCCTTCTGCCCAGCACTGACACCTTCTGCCCCACGGTAAGCCCAACCAGAAAGTTAACCCTGCAGGAAAGTGACTTTACGAACGAGTGAAGCATTTTCTGCTGGTCTAGCTCACTCAACTGGTTCACTGTCAACTCAGACAAATACCAGCAAGGCACTGTTTCTATAGTCTTAAACAGTAAACATGAAGTGACGTGTCACATTTTGAAAACATCTGTAAGGATGCTGCAGCTAATAGTGTAGCTGTGCTTTTCCAATAGCCCATATTCAGATATAATCAGAAATTGAAGAGAGCCTATTGGCATATATTATTGTCATACTCTTAATACCAACTTTTATTCCTGTATTTTTCATTCTTGTAATAATGACACAAACAGTATTTAGCTATTCTGGGCTTTGCATAAATAATAATTGGGAGAATCCTTTAGTCTAATATGGTTGGAGGTGGACAATACAGAAGAGTTGATATTTATCACATCTCTGAGAGATCATTTTCACCATCTCCACTAAAAGCTGTACTTTCTCCAAGCACATCTTGATGGAGGATAAGTTCTGCCATTTTGAGAGGGGTAGTTTTTATTTATAATTGTGAATGTGTTTAGCCACATGAGGCTGTCAATCAGTGAGACAAAAGCCCAGTAGGATTATTTCTGTAAGTGGCCAATTTCCCCCACCCTTTTGCTCCAAATCAAGGACAGATGAAAGGTCATGATTAAAACAGTGATTTTTTCCTAAATTGTAAGTAACAGTTTGCAAGTGTTTTTTTACCAAGATGTCAAAACTGTACTTTATCTTGGGAAAAGTGGGGAGGAAGAAAATTATAAGTTCTTGAAAATGTTGGCAATTTTCCAAATGCTTGTGTTGAAATTTATTTTAATTATTGTACTTGTGTCAGTTCCTAGCAGGGGTAAAAGGGGGGAAAATAATTCAGTACAGTATTATGCAGCTATGGATTAAACAATTAATGGTGAACCTCTGTATCCTATTAGTATATTTGAATTCGTTATTTCAACAAACTGTTTTATGAGCCAGTGACTAGTGGATTTAACCATTTATTTTGTAGTCAAAACAGAACAGAGGAGTAATTGTCTTGCTGGAGTGCATCTTTATGTATATGCATCCATCCAAGGAATTAACCTGAGACAGTCAAATAGTGCAGAACGTCATTAGGAAGTTCTTTTGTCCCAAGAGTTTGGTTTTCTTATATTCAGACAAGGAATTTGCTGTCTAGGAGGATTTTGACAGCTGTCTGGTGGTCGTTGCAACAGCTATCATCATTAAAAAGTGTGGAGGACTTTGGTGTAATCAGCATTTCCCTAGAAAGTATCTGTTGGTATTACATGCTTCTTGGTATTACATGTGTTCTTCTCTTGAATATGTGCTAACCACTCAGGAGTCAGAAATAACACTTCTTTACTGGTCATGGCATGAAGATAGTCGCTAAAGTAAATACTTCAGTGAGCAATCATAGGGCTCAGTTTTGTGTCTACAGTCTGTTAACAATGACCAACTAAAAAGACATTGTCAAGAAGTACCCCAGGACAAATTATCTAAGCATGTGAGGATGTCAGTGGTGTTTCTCTTTGCAGTTCACATTAGAAGTATGCCAGGACCCTCATGCTACCCTCATAGAAGTTGGGCCAGATGTATCTTCATAAATACTGTTTATTTTAAATATTTTCTTCTCCAATTAGGCATTAAACCAAGATGCTGTCTTTATGTGTCATTAGGTAACACATTTAACCTGATAAAGAAGGTAAAGTGGGTAATATTGTAATCTAAATAGCCTCTGGATTTTCCTTTTTCTGTGATGGTAGGCTTCCCTTTTTGCTTTGAAGAACTCTCTGCCTTTGTAGTGCCTGATTAAATGTGTCATCTTCCACCACCAGAAGGGATGTGTAAGCAGATACTTACTCAGTCACTGACGATGTGAGTGGTACAAGTCATGCTGGGTGATTTCAGCCATCTTTGCACACAGTTAATCCACATATTTGATAATGCACAGGGCCCTTGCATCAGGTAGAGTTGATTGTTTAAAGGGCAGATGGTGAAGTCAGTAATTTCTGGGTTTATTTTATAACTGCTAAAACCTCTCAAAAGAAGTTCTTGTGCTTAACATGTCTGTTGTTTTCATTACTCTTTTTTTGCCATTCCCTTCCATTCATCTGTACTAAGCTACTGTGAAGCATAAATTTAAGTGAAGATTTTCCCTTTTTAATTTTTTTATTCATGTGAGCAGATGACAGTGGTGCCACCCTTCCATACAGACTTTTAGGTCAGCTAAGAAAATTGACTATTGTTTTTGGTTGTGGTTTGGCTTTTTTTGTGGGTTTGTTTGGGTTTTTTTTCAAAGTATATAAATACTTCTTTGGTAGTCAATTTAAATTAAAGGATACTGAAGCAGCCTCTAAAGTGCCCACGGTGTTTGGTGGAACTCACAGTATGTTCTGCTCCATGCTGTTCTCTTACTTTCCGCATCTGGGTGAGTCACATAAATATCTAGTGCCAAGCTGTAGGACTAAGAGTGTAGCACGAGATAACTGTTGTCAGGATCTCTCCAAAACATCAGGAGTGTGGATGTTGCACAGATGTGTTGCTGTGAGCTGTTTGTCACGGGGTGTGTTGCTGGGGAGGAGGGGTAGGAGCAGAGGTGCTGCCCAGGCTGGTTAGGAAGGAGGGGTACTTTGTAATTTTCTTCCACTCTGGTAGCCTGGATTCACTAAAAACAAAGCATTTCTTGGTTCAGCTCTTTTAAACTGGATTTATTGGTCGACCTCTTTTCAAATGGAATTAAGGAGGTGTGGAAATGTAGAAGGTTTGGGTGCCAGCTGAGAAGAGTATTTCAGGGGTCCTAGTCTTCTGTTGTACACAGACAGTGCCAGCTAAAGATAGGCAGCACAATTGATGTGAAGAAAATCAAGTGAATATAGTGTTGGGAACACTTGCACAGTGTGCCTGTATGAAAAATATAAACAGTAGGCCATTTAAAGGTATGAAAAGAAATGGAGAGAAATGCCAATTTTTACATGCACAACCCTTCCCTTCCCTTTTGCTACAAGAGAGGAATCAAATAAAAAAAAAAAAAAGGATTATTTGTTTCAGAACCTTTTCTGGAACTCTGTGAAATTATTAACAGACAAGGTGTGCTATATACAAGAGGTTTTACTGGCTGCCCTGCCAATGAATTAGGGCCCTATTCTAGTAAAAAAGTAATAATGTTAGTACTTCCTTTGCAGCCATCCTAGGCTTCCGTGGTGCGGAAGTCAAATGTAAATTCTGGCTGAATTGGACCCTTATGGAGGTGGTGTTCAAACACACTGTGAGGAGAAGAGAAACCATTCAGGTCATGGGCCTCTGCATGCTTCAGAGTCCTTCCATCCTTGCTGTAATTCTCTGAAAGCAAACTAATAACACTTCCTATTGACTGGCGCTTGTGTGTGCTTTGAGCAGTTATTTACAGCCTACCATCAGCAGATTAAAAATCAATTAAAATCCATAGAAGCAGTCAAAGTTACATACTCCGCTTTGCTGCTAAAGATTTTTTTTTCAAAGATTTTACATTAATACTTGCTACTTGGTATTACTGAAGATAATGAATCAGTTTAGGCAAAGTCTGTGCGTCTTTAACTTTACAGAAGCCCTGCTAAGAACTCCTCATCCTCTGTGCCTCTTGCCCTCTGTAGAAATAGGAGAATTTATGCAATTCATTTAACTGAAATGGAGATGTTGAAAGCTCTCCAATGCTATCATGATGGATGCTATTGCAAATGTGTAGGGAAAACAATAATCTTAATGATAAAATGATAAGTTTAATACCAGTACATTAGAACGGGAAGTGAATTTTAATACTGCGAGTACATTAAAATAGAGGAGTTTGATTCGTATTCCTGATTTGCCAGGGAAGCCCCACAGATTAATTTGGCTGCATCCCACGATTCAGGGGGAGGCTGTGTGGTCTCAGGAAGGTGGCAGTGTTCTGGGACTGCAGAGCCCCCAGCTCTGCCACTGAACTGCTCTGGGGGATTTGGGAGCATGTGGCTTTTGTCTTGAATTTCCTCTCCATCTTTTTTTTTTTCTCCCCATTCTTTGTAAGTCTGATCTGTTTATACCATTAAACTTTCAAACATAGGGCTTCTTTTTAATTTCTTTACAGGTCTATGCACTCTGAAGACTATTAGGCCATTGATGCTTGTTCTTATGTTATTTGTGTGCATATTGGAAGGATAGAATCTGCATTTTTAATTACTGTTTTTATTTGTCCTTTCTATTTCTTATCTTAATGCAACTTTCATTTAAAATTTACAGTAGCTCAAGAAGCCATGACTTCAGTGTGTTGCAGTGGTACTCAGGTATCAACCACAAAAGCCAATGCTGATTGCATGAGTAAGATAGAAAGCCCAAGCACTGAAAAACTGGGAGGAGGGACTGGGGGAAAGCATAATTAAAGTAATTTTTGCAACCTTAATTTAGTCCTCTTGTGGGTAAGCATGTTTGTAGACTGCTGTATTTGATACAGGATAAAAACCTCTGTTGAGGGGTGACTTCAGAAAAGCTAAAAAGGAGTTGCATTATCAATGAGGAGTCAGAGTAACACAGAGTAAATAAGGCCAGATTTTTCCAATAAATGCTGAAAATAAACAAAATATGAAATGGCTGTTTGTTACGCAAGCAAAACCTATCCTGTGGGTGACATTTTACGTAAGAAAGGCTGGCATGATATATTCATAGACTACCATGATACATATGCACAAGACAACTGAATTAAGATTGCACAGTCAACTTAAATCCTGCAGTTCTCTCTTTTGATTCTTAATTTACAACGTGATTAGTGTTTGCATATGTGTGATGGCAGAAAGAACAGAAATGTCACCTTGTCCATCATATCCACCCCTTGTGGTTGTCCTGGTGAGAGCCTCACATGGAGCTGTACTGATTTCTGCCCTCTCTGGCTGTGGGTTGCTGCCCTCTCACCAGCTTGGAGGGAGGGAGAACAATTTTCTTCCTAACTGGCTCTTCCTGTTTACCCATCTCCACCAGTCAATTCATGGCTTATCCGTACTGTTGATGGTGGTCTTGCCTTAGTGCCTTTTTTCTCACTAAATTGTTTGTGGTCTCCACTTTTCAGTGGATGCTGTCACGCTCTGCTTGTCTTACTCCTGCTCTTCCACACTATCAGTTCAAATTTTTTATATTCTCAGTTTGCCCTGTAGCAGACCCCAATTGCCTTCTCACATTGGTCATCTCCTGTAGCTCCAGATGTCAGAAATCCTTTTCTCCTGGTTCTGCAGTGTTCTCACTTTCCCTGTGCTGAAGTCAGTGCGTGCTGACTGCAAAGGCAAGCCCACCTCCCCATGGGTGCCTGGAGCTCAGGGATGCTCAGGGCTCTGTGCAAGCACAGCCTGGTGAGCCTTGGCTATCAGGAAGGACAGGCATCTGCCCACTGAAGGTGGAATCAAATGTTTTTATTATTTTTTAAGTCTTGTCTGTAGTTGTAAAGATTCAGACATTTTCTGATATTTCATATTTTCTGATATGCTTGCCTGACTCCCTCTCCAGGTTTGTATTGTTAGCACTAACAAATTAGTTTGCTAAAGTTATTATATTATGTTACTGAAGTTGTTCTGCTTTCCTTTCCATTACTATGTATACCTCTTAAAATCTGTCAGAAAATATGTTTTTTTGAAGCTATACAAAAATACCATTGCTTTCAATAGTGCTACCATTTCATTCTTGGAACATCGTATTGCTTTACTGTGCTCAGGATTGATTTGCCTACTTTTTTCTATGCTGAGCCCTGACTCATAACAATTAGCATTACCTATATGCTAAATTGATTTCTCAGACAGAGATGGTTTTCTGAAAGGGATTGTCCTTTCAAAGCATTCTCACCAACTGAGACTGTTCACATCCTGGGGTATTAGATAACAGAGGGTCAGAATCTGTCCTCCAATCTGATCCTCTTGAAAGAGAAACAAAACCAAAGTGATGAGGTTTTTCAGTGTTTTACTTGAATCCCAAGGGCTGTATTTTCAGATATATTTAAGGCTTCTACATTTCTGAGTTATTGTAACATAAAATATTAACTGCCCTGCTAGAGCTATACAATCTTTCATTTTTTTCTCAGCATATAATTTCTCTTTTTAGATATCTGACCTTTCTGTAATTCTTCTAATTTATGGAATAGTGCAATTTATCTTTTTTTTTACATATCATCTTACTTAGGATAGCTGAGTGGAGGGATGGAGGGGATGCATATATCTTCTTGTTTCTTTTTTCTGACTCAGTGTTTAGTCATTATTTTCAGTATCATTTCATCTGTGGAAAGTTTTCCCATATGTCAGGCGTATTTTAAACATGCAGCTGAGATCTATGCTGCAGTAAGCCCTTTTCAGATATGATGCTCAGCAAAGGGTAGAGTTCAATCTACAGCATTTATGGAAGTGAAACTTTTTCATGTGCTGCTCTCTAAACAAATACCAAACCTGTGTATTTTTGTTTTGTTTTGTTAAATATATAACTCAGGTTTCCCTATGTATATCATTTTCCTTAGAAGTCCATTTCTTTGTATTGTCTGCAGAGACACTCAGAGCTCTGGTACCCTTTGATACAAGATATTTCAAGTGTTAAAAGTTCTTGCAATAATCCATGAAGTCCTACTAGGCACAGAGCTACAGTCTGTGACCGAGGAAGGCCCCATGTCTTCCTTGAGATTTCAGTGCATATTGAACCTCAAAATTACCAACAATTGTTTTTAAAGATGAGGCCTCTGTGTTAAAGGGTTTGTAAAAAAAAAAAAGTACAGCAAGGAATTGTAAGAATATTCTCAAAATAGCAAAACAGATGCTTTGATTACTCTTTGCTTCCTACAGAAGTTTGTTATTAGTTTACTGAGAATGTTGAACTTAAGAGTATTTAGTTTTCTTTAGCAAACATGTTTGGATGTGTAATCGAATGTCGTGGGGTTTGTATGCTAATGGAATGGAGACAATAGGGAAAACAGGTATTCCTTAACCTTTCTCTTTGTTGTAATTATTGAATAATGCTATTTATGGTAAGGTTGTGTACATGCTCGTGTCTTGGGAGAAGGATATGAGATTACTTACTAACAAAGAAATGGAATTCCTTTTCACAGGGAATTAGAATTATGACTCTAGACTTGCTAATTTAAATAACTTGCAGGCTAAACAGACTTTTACAAAGCATTAAATGCTATTATGTCTTGTGAACATTAAACACATTTTCTGAAAATATTAATTTCCCATTGGTTTTCTTGCCTCCTTCTTGTTGCTTTGATTTCAGACTGAATGATAATCCATCCTCCACACACCAGAGGTTGGGGATTTCTGAGACTGCTCTGGTGTCTGTTTTTTTTCAGTACTCTTTCCTTCTCCCTATGGCTTTTACCTCTGTTCTTATGAACAGTAGATGTTCACCATGTGGACTGATTCAGGATGACAGAGCCAACTGGTAATAAGTTTGCAGCAGCCTGATATCCTTGGTGACAGTGTGAACCCTGAGTGTGGTAGCCTAGCAGCTGCGAGCCTGGGTCTTCATGAATGTCCAAAAAACCTGGTAATTTGCTCTTTCTAAACTCTGAACACCAGTGCAGAAAGATGATGAGAGAGCAACAGATAATCTTGGATTTTTAGGGACGTGTATTCAGCTCCAGAGACTGATACACATCAGGCTGTTTGACTTGTATTTTCTAGACTTGCTGCCCAAAGAAGAAGATGACCTTTTTCATGAGCGTTTTCGTGCGGGGTGGAGAAGGAAAGGTGTTAGAATAAGTTGAAATTCTCTATTTATAACTACATCTTCAGCAGATACGAGCTTGGGAAGTTTGATTCTGATCTCAACTGTTAGTGTGTGGGGTGGTTTTATAACTATCATTTTTTTAGAGACTCCCAGAACAGCCCAATTTGGAAGGGACCTTGAAAAATCAACTGGTCCAGCCTTTCTTATTAGAGTTCTATGCTGAGACATTTCTTGGGCAATCCACCATGCCAAGCAGTTCTGTGTGTGAAGAAAAAACCACTGTAAAACTGAACCCTACAGCTAACTCTTATCCTTAAATCAAACTGTTCCATAGGCCAAGCTCCATCCCGACAGGTTCTAGAAAGTTTGAATGAAATATGATTGTAATCTTAGACATTGGTTATATAGCTCCTATTAACTCATATTGGCTACTGATTATGCAATTTCTGTGCTGGTCACTTCGATTAGCCTTGATCATTTGGGAAAAAAAAAAATCAATTCACTCTCCTGGTTTTAATTTTGATAATTCAAATTCGTGGTGTTCTTCATCTGCTTTGTTTGATGCTGTACATAAATCAAGGTTATAGACGAAACCAATTCCTGAATGAAAAGTTTCAATTTTCTTTTCTTTTTGGCTACAGCCATGCAAAGAAATCATCATTTGGGCAACTAATATGCCTAAGTATCCTTCAAAAGGAGCTGTGATATATTAGAGCTGTTCAAACGTCCTCACAAATCATGTTGCCTTGCAGCTTTGATCCTGAAATATGTGAAATGATGTCTGATTTATGCCACTGATCCTTCTTTTAGATAGTTAAGTGTTCTTGCTTAATGTTATTAAATAAGTTCAAAGCAGCAAATAGGCCGTCCTGGGCTAAGGACATTTGAAAAATAGCATTCTCAGCAGGCTGCATATACAGTATATGTTCTTCAGTTCTTTCTTTTCCTTTTTCTGTGTACAGCAAGCTACTAGAACTTTATTCTGTTCACAGCTTTGGTTACGATGGCTTTGGTTTTGTTTATATTTTCCCCTCACCCTCCTGATAGCCTTCTCCTGGGTTTTGTCTTCTGGGGTGTTTTGGGAGTGTGTGTGTCAGGGGAGTGCACAGAAATAACTTCAGGGCAATATGGGAAAGATATCACAGTCTCCCCTAACTAGGAGGCTGATACCATGCAACAAAGATATAACACAAGCTGTGTGACCCAGCTGAAGCAGTATGAGGGGAAAAAAAAACCAAACAAACCTCATAGATTATAAATTAGTGGGTCAAAGTAACACTCTAAGGAGCAAAGGTTGACTATTTTCCATGAAAATTTGTTGATATGTTGTCATGTTTAAATGAGCGAAAGGAGAGGAGAAAATTCTTGGTTCTAAAATATACGAATATTCCCAACTTGCATCAGAATACCGAAATGCAAATCTCTGCCAGCATAAGGGCTGCATAGGAATCACATCAGCTCTAAATTTAGTAAATCTTTTAATGGAAATGTCATACAGTTCAGACACAAGATTTAGGGATTTCAGTATGTTATATGAGCTTTATAACCAATATTATTCTTCTGAAATTTCAGTAGGAAATATTAAATCAGCATTTCTAGTCTACTATGATCCTTGTTGAAGCAATGAACACCATCTCAGTCATCTCCTGATAGAGCAGATCTGTTATTGAGGGGAAATTTCTTCCCCATGCTACCTCTTCATCAATACCAATGCCTAAACATCTTTTATCTAAAACATTAGGATAATGGATTTTAGATAAAAGATTGAAAACAAAGATGAAATTTGAGCATGAAACATCATCTCAGTACTCTCTAGTTGCATTGACTTTAATATCTATACTTGCAAGAATGCAAATATTTAAATTTTACGAGTATAAAAATATTTTTTATTACTAAAATAAATCCATTTCTATTTGCTTTTTTCATGTTTTTATGTAACATCCTGAAGAAATCCTGAAGTAAAGGATAGCAGTTGGTTGTTTTGGTGGCTTTTTATCTGCTCTTCATTCCAGCTATTTAATTTTCCTTTTGTCTGCTTCAAAGAAGTTATTACCCTGAGATTTAGGATGTCTGGATTGATAGTTATTCTCTGCCGTGGAAAAGCATCATCGTTAAATCATTTGAAGTCTTCATTACTTGGGGTCGTGGGTGTGGGCGTGTGTGCTAAAATCACTTCAAACTTTTGTACTTGTGCCCTCGTGAAAGGGTAGGAGGAGTTCAGGTACTGCTGTGGCTTTAAAGAGCAGTGAAAGATAGAGGTGCTTCAGAGGGATTGAAACAAACGCTCCCATCTCTGACTCTGTGCCAAATACTACACTATTCTTGTTATGTTCCCAAAGGGTGCAATTTGCAATCATGTTTTCACACAGTATTAGACCTTTATATTCATGGAGAGATGGGTAGTATTGTTTTTCATGTTTGCTCTCTATATTTCTTTTAAAAGAAGAAATTCTTAAATAATAAATGAAAACACAAAAGACAGCAAGAAATCTGGGGGGTTTTGTGGTGGTGGTTGGTTTTTTTGATGTTGTTGGGAGGCTGCATTTCTGCCACCCAAAGGACTTTGAGCAAGGGACTTTGGCCGTCTGTGGACAGCCAGATCTAATCATTAGTGAACGGCAGAAAGCAGGAGAGCCAGGGAGGGGGAGAGTGTGCGAGAGGGAGCTCAGTTTATTTCTGCCGTGTCACATCAATCTGCCCGGTTAAGTGATTGAAGGGGAGAAACGCAGGCTGCAAAAGAAACTGGGCCCTGATTTGTTCAGGGTCACCAGCAGTGGTTTGAAACCATCTTGTTTGCAGATACCTCTTTCATGTTATTAGGCTGTCAGTTGAGTGACTTTGTAAGATTTATGGCTCAAAGCTGGAGCGCGTGCGTGTGTGCAGCGACGGCAGTGATGGGCAGAGGGCGGGGGGACAGAGATGTTATTGAGAAGACAGTGATCCATGCCTGCCTTGATTGAGCTCTGCAGCCCTTTGTCTAGTCCTAGTTAACCTCCTTATGCATGTTTCTTTTCACGTGCTGCATAAGGAGCTCGAGCAGAAGGTGAAGCAACAAGTGGTAAAGGGTTGCTCGTAACACCATGGAACCGCAGTGAGCTTGGTGGGGACTTACTGACTGTGAAATGATGGAATAAAGGTGTTTATTGGGCAGGTCCCACGTTTAACTTACTGATGTCTTTCAAATAGTTTTATTTACTGTAATGTCGTCAAAGCTGTTGGCTGAGTGTTCCCTTGTCAGTGGTAACCTCGTAGGGAAATGTGTTCTTTGAGAGGGAATTTAGAGACAGCACTGACTTACACTGGGAGTGAAAATTAAAAAAAAAAAAATCAAACAAACAACCCAAACCCCCCTCCAAATTTAAAAAAAAAAAAAGAAGGGGAATTACTTGATCAAGGCAAAATAGAATTTAAGTTATCTTTCTGTCTTTTGAGTACTAATAGTTTTTACGTATGTTTGAAATTTTTAAAATACTGAAGTTTGAGAAATTCAAATTTATTTTTTTTTTTAGAACTTAGTTACAATTCAAAAAATGTTTTCTGCTCTTCTGTTTACAGAGTTGGTAGTTGTGCCAAGATCAAGGCATGCATTATTCTAAAAGATCAGTAAAAAAGTGTTCTTGTCATAGGATTGAAGGTCAGCTTTGGTGACTTAAAGTCAACAAGACAGACTTCAGCAGTATAGGAGTTGATGAATGTTTTTGAAACATTGTCACAGGGTTCTGCCATTTGAATTTTGTAACAGAAAGATTTTCTTTGTTTTTAGTTATCCATAGGCTAAAGGAGTAAGTAAAAATTGCTGATCTGTTGTCATTCATTTAAAAATCAAACTATATTACTGATCTGGCATGATTTGTGGGTTGGCTTTGTTTTCAGCATAGTCAAGTTAATTAACTTAGAGAAATCAATTTGGTCGTAAATGCTTTGTAAGAATCTTCCAACACCTTTGGTATCATGATGGGTTTCATGTACTTGACCACAAAATGCAAGTGCTGCTTTGTGAAGGTGTTCTACCATGCTGTTGTTTGCTAATTGATACAGTTGTGGGAAAGCTTCCTGTAGTTGCACAGAATTGAAAAAAGAGATTATATTTGTCGAAGAGATTTTTTTTTTTCTTCCCTCCCAAGTTTCAAAATGAGTGGTGAAGCCTTCCTGGGAAGTTGTTCCCATGCTGAAATATCCAGCAGGAAGGTTGCTGCTGGAGTCTTTGGAGGGACAAAAGCACACCTGCTTGCTTCCCTCTCACCTCTATATTACAGCAAGACTTGTTTACTGCATCACTTTCATAGCCTTTCAAAATTTTGTATTACACAGTGTATAATTTTCAGCTGAATTTTGAGATATTTTTCTATTTTTTTAAACCAAACCTCAAAATCCTTCCCTAATTCTCTTTCTTTATTAAGTCACCAAGAAAGCACCTGTTCTTTTTATCTGGGATAACTGTGCACATTTTGACCCTATAGTAATTCGATACATTTCAGTATAAATGGGATCTTGATTGTACAAACACAAAGATGCCATTCTTTCTTTATTTATGTAAGAATATTGGTGAGAATCAGAGGTCATTAAGCTGAGCAAAATGCAGCTTTCACTAGAAAATGCTGTAACAAAGTCCTGCCATCAACAGGGCTGGGGAAAAAAAAAAAAAGAGCTGATACCATTCTTAACTCACAGAACTGGGTGTTGGCAGACCATCACCCTGCCCTGTGCATGGCCTGGCTGCAGCCCTGCTGTGTGACCTTGCACCAGACCCAGGTTCCCATATGCTCTCTGTATTCCTGCCACAAAATGTATGATGTGTTGGTTGGAAAATGCCTGAGAGCCTTGAAAACAACCTGTAGTAGAACTGCACTGTGAATTACATCACATTGTAGCTAATTTGATTGATAGAACATCTTGCAAATATAAACTCTCTCTCTTTGTGTATATATATATATGTATGTATTTCATGTACTGCCTGTCCCATCCCCTCCCACCCATGCCCCAGCTCACTTTATTTTGGTCAAAAAGTAGATAAGGTTTTGGGGGGTGTTAGGGCAAAAATGTGAACACTTACTATGAAGAGAATTTCATTAAATCCTGAATTCTACAAAAACCATGACTTTAGCTGCTTTTAAATGACTAAATAGTTTTGATTAACTGTAGTTAAATACAATTTGGGGATTTACAAAGGAGAAAAGACAAAACCAGGGTCTTCAGTGTGGTACAAGGTGAAAAGTCAATGGATACAGATGGAAACCAGAGAGGTTCAGACTGGACATGAGGAAGAATGTGGGACTGGCTGCCCAGAGAGGCCGTGAAATGCCCACCCGTGGGGGCTTTCAGGACGCAACAGGATAAAGCTCTGCCCAGGATGGGCTGAGCTGATGCTGCTTTTTTGCAAAAAGCTGGACTAGAGGCCACCTGAGGTCCTTTCCAGCCCAAATTATTCAGAGGGATTCTGTGATCTCTTCAGATGAATTGGTACAGATTTGTTATTCTGCATCTTGTATCTGTAATTTGAAGAAATTCTTCAGAAAAACTTACTGATACAGTTGTTTGTGGTGCTGACTAGCAAATATGATTCCTGGAATAAATAATATTCTGCCTGTTAATAAGCATTAAATGTAGAGTTTGGTAAAGAGTATTCAGTATGTTTCTTAAACAGTCAAAACTGTTCTAAAGGTAAAGTGCTTGGAAAAGAGAAAAGGAACTGAATAGCATGGTTTTATTTGGGGCATTCACTTGCTTCAGTCAATTCTTGAAAGCTGTCCTGTCTTCTTTAAATCCACAGTGGCAGCTACAGTGTTGCTTCGTTCCTCATTTTAAATGCTTTCTGCCTCTACTTTTCAGTTGCTCACACTTAGGTGAAATTAAGAAATCTAACTGTTGGGTATTATGTTTTAGACCTGCTGAAATAGCTCTTCCTGCTTGCATCCTTATGGTCTCATTAAGACGATGCTCACAGCATGCCTGACTCTAGTGAATATTTGCAGACCTCATTTGCCTACATTAGAGACAAAAAGCTTTAAAAAAATCCTTCTTGAGCAATAAACGGTTGAGTTTGTCAGTATCAGTGATCACAGAGCTAGTGTCTCCCAGGGCAAGGGCTGAATGCTGTCCTTGTAGTTGAATAACTATTGAGACGCTTCATCCAAGCCCTCTCCACTGCTGTGATAATACAATTGGTCCACAGCTTTGAGCTGTGGTTTTAAAGTGTGAGGGCTGCTAAAATCAGGGAGAAGTCAAAGTATGTGCCACTGTTACAGCAATTTCTGTACATCAAGGACTCGTGTAGGCAATCTCCCATTCTACTTTTTTTTTTAATACCAATTATAGAGATAAGGAATTCTTAAATTTTTATTTTTAACAAGTACGATTTTTTTGAGTCAAGTTTTGATAGCTCATCATAAATCAAGATCTGTGGTCTTTGGAACAAAACTTCCAATAAGTGTAAGTCATCTTTGTGGTTTACCTTTACAGTTGTGACTCAAATGTTTTGTTCTCTCTCTGCTCAAACTTTCAGACTGAGACTTTTGTTCTCTGGGCATTTAAAAAATCCTTGACCTATTCTGTGAGGCTGGAGTCATGTTTTAATGCCAAGCAAAATTTCTACTCTCTCTCCACTTCATTTATTCATTGTGTTGTGCATCAGCTGTTCACCTGCCCACCACAGGTGGCTCTTTTCTTTGTTGAGCTGATAACAATGTGCAAGGGATATTTTTTTAAAAAGCATGTTAGAATCACTTTGCAATGAAAGATGCCATATAAATCTGAAGTAATACTGATGATGCATTTTTTTAATTCAGCAAAACTAGAAATAATGGAACTAGAAATAATAGCAAAAAAATTAATCAGAGGTGATGTAACTGTCATGTTAATGAGAAGTTCCTGAAGGTTACTGAGCTCTACTATAAATAGATAGTAATCTCATGGATTTCCAACCCTTATTTACTCTGTTTAAATTTCACAGTCCTGAAGAACTGGGCCAGAAAACTTCAGATGGGAGTTTATCCCTTGCAGCTATTGAATATTCCTGACAAAACAGTTTTTAGAGAGCGTTATCAGTTTGCATATGCATATCATGAAAATAACCTTTTTCACTGCATTTGATTCACTTTGCTACTCTTGTGAAAATAGAGAAGAAAATCAATTAAAACGTTAAAGTTTTTGTTAGAGGGTTAGTTTTCTCTTTTAAATGTTAAAATAGAATTATCAAATTTCTTGAGAAAATTTGGGTTAGCTTTTTTGATGGAATCATTAGTGGAAGCGAAGAAAGGAAAATAAAAATTTTCTTTTTCTAAAGATGGATAAAGTGCCCCTTCACTGATTTTTTTTTTTATATTATTTACTAGGCTCTTCATATTATAAAGCTGTGATTGGAAGGAAGTGAAAGATTTTATAAATTTGTGCAAAGCAGTTTCTTTTCTACCTCAGTTTTGTTGGTATTTTTTTCTTTTGAAAAGTTCATCCCGGAGATCACGGAGAGGAGGACTACAGAAAAGTTGTTTATCTATGTCCAACTTTGGAAAGCTTTTGTTTCTTTGGATAATTGTCATCCTGACCTTTTGAGGCAGTAACTTGAAATGTAGTAGTAGTCAGTCTTTGAATGGACATGTGGCTTCTGTGTCAGAAATGTTCCTTCTGCTATTCCTATGAGCATATAATTCATTTTAACCTGATATTATTCACCCTATAAAAAGTATTTTCAAATGTTCATCAGAATATTCCAGATTTTTTGCAGACTGACCTCTGGTGCATCCACTGTTACAAAGCTTCTCAAGCCTTGCACAGGGCACAGTAGTGATAATTTTATCTCATCAGTCTCCCAGGGCAATAGCTCATGAGCCATTTCACTATTCATTTGAGTAGTTAACCAAACCTCAGACATGTCATAATGGTAAAAAAAATATTCAAATTGTTTACAGTTTCCACTTGTACTGGACTAGATATGCACTGTCCACGCAGTATGAAATGCAGTTGCACAGAAAACAGTATTTCCTGTGTTTTGAGATGCTGCTTTTGCAATTCTCCTCATTAACTTTGCTGCTGCTATCTTCACTTTTAGCCTTTAGTTTTTATGTGCAACAGATGTCACTGTAGTGATCTATCCAATCACTTTGATTTCCATTAGCTGGAAAAGTTATTGGTTATAACTGGGTGATAATGTGCTTCTCTTGAGTTCTCCTTTTAGCAGATACTGGACCAATATATGGTCTGTGTAACAAATCTCCTCCACTTTTGATCAGGGTGCCTTGTCCAAAGAACACCAGTCTGGTGCTGCCTGGCTTGTGAGAGGACCAGGTGAGAGAGCAGTGGCCAAGATTTTTGTTTTCTTGGTGCTTGAATTACCAGAAATGCCATAAGCATTGGCACCTTTCAGGGCAGGATGGGAGCAGTGCATGTTTATGCTGCACACAGGTGTCACAAAATAAATTAGGGAAAGTTTAACATAGAACATCTCCCTAATGGTGTGTGGGCATTTCCCAAGCTATCAGCTTACGAGACAGGAGCTGTTGTTCCGAAGATACCAGAGGGTGTTGCAACATCAGTTCTTCTCTGTGTGTAGCACATCCCACAGCCTGTTGGACCTCTATGATGTGTGCATTGGGTCTGGTTTAGGGTTGGGCTGCAGGCTGGGTGACGTGTGTGGAGGTGATGGGTGTCATTCAGCTCAAGAGATGTGTGACATACAGCCCTGCTACCTTGGTTAGGAAAGGCTCAATTGCTTACACAACTGCAAGATTGGGCTGTGCTCTTTTAGATTGTTGGGTTTGGGGCATTTCCTAGGTGGCCACTGTCACAAGATTCCCTCTGTGTATGATCTCCTGTCTTCCATCAGGTGATTTTTTTTTTTTGTCCCTATTTTATGAGCTGAGACATTTAACCAGAGAGTGCTTCATCTTAGGCTTCCTGTTTCTCGTCCGCAGTCGTGAATTTTAATAATACTTCTGGAATTTGCTATGTACACTCACTGAAAACTCCAGTTGATCTCTTCCCTACCTTTGTTTCAGCTTGCTGTTAGCAAGGTATGAAAGACTGCTTGTACACTCCCTAAAACTGTTCACTTCCACTTTATTCTGTCTCAGTGCAGATATAATCATTGCACAGTGTCTGTATCTACCACAGTTTAAGGTTAAAGTTTAGAGGCAGTCACAAGTGGGTTTTTTTCATCTGTAAAACTTATTTTCCTCTGGAATTTTTGGAATGAAACCATACTTTTTTGTTGGTATATGTGAAGTTCAAAGAAACTTTTGTGAGAAAGGTTTCTTATCTGCACGTTTTACTTTCTCTTCAAAACCAGGTGAAAAAAACCTGTAAGTTATTCTGATTCTATGAGAACTCACTTGTGACATTACTGGTCTGGCTAAATTTTTGCCTTACCTGACTAAAACTTTAGACTAGCTTTTTGGTTTCCTTCATTACAGATAAAAGCCTTTACCTTTCACTTGTTTGGCTGTCTGGCTGTAACAGAAGGGAGAGACAGACTGGTAAAGGCCTTCATCTGAATCAGTGATGAAGGCTGTGTATTGTTCAGAATGAATGCTCTAACTGTTGGTGTCAGTGCAGTTGATTTACCTGTTTGCTTGGGTATGTCATACTTTTCACAGTGCTGGAGTTGCCCCATTTTGGAACTTAAGAGTTTGAAATGGCAGGGTTTTTTTAAGAATAGATAAGCTATTCCCTGCTCAGCTAAATTTGAGAATTGTAAGAAAAGTTGTGTGCAGGTCTCCTATGTGCCATAATAACACATGGACCTACTGAACAGGAGACTTGGGGTTTTTTTCATCTGTTGCCAGCATAAACAGGTGTTTTTTCCACAGAGGATTGTGATAAGAGAGCTGACTGCTATAAACCTTTCAGGTTTTGTCATTTTATATGCAACCAGTCTCTTGTCTTTTCTCTTAGGACTTTTGGTAACAGTAGTAGTGGGCAAGTCATCTAAAGGTCTCCAGTTGTGTCCCAGGAGTTGAGAGCTCAGAAATATTATAAATCTTGTTGTATTTATTTTGGATGTGATGTTAGCATTTTTATAGCAATATCAAGCTTTCTATATGGCACCTTTGATTCTATAGCACCCCAAAGCACTGTATAAAATTATTAGAGAGAAAAAGCTTCCTTTCATATCCCTTCCAGCACACTGGGCTCACATCCCCCAAAAAAGTGTGTGTGTTATGTGGAAACCCAAACCTGTGGGCAGTGAATTTATTCTGTTTGCTTCAGTTCCTCTCTGCTGTGTCCTCCTATGTCAGATTGCCTGGAAAGTTGCAAGCAGGAAGAAGAAGGGCTCAAAGTTGGGTGAAGGAAGGAATTAATGGAGTGAACTCCCATGTGCTGTCAAGTTTCCAGAAACCTTCCTATCCCATTGGCATAAAGCTTTGTGGATTTGCAGGGACCATGAAGGGGAAATCCAGAAGCAGTCAGTCCAGCAAATATTCATATCAAAACCACCCATATATCTAAACAGGATTTAATGCTTGTAAAAAGCAGAATTCACTACTATGATGTGTAAGGGCTTTCAGAAAAAAAACCCAAACCTGTTAGAAGTGGGGGGCAGGGGGAGCTTTGGTGAGCTGCCAGTTTTTAGGCACAGACTCCTAAAGAAAGATTTCTGTTTTATAACCTGCCTGGCCAACACATGGATAAAAAGCAAGCAGCAGTATATTAGTTTGCAGTGCTGGGATGCTATACAGCTTTATGTTACCCAACTTTGAATGGGGTATTTGGTGTACAGCACCAATATAGGGCATGTAGCTTATCAGTAAATAATCAGATAGTCCAACCTTTGTTAGAAATAGAAGTAAAAATGTGCCAAGTAACTCACTTAAGGTTGGACCTATTACAATCTGCACAAAAGACTGAATTCAGCTAATTATGGAATATTTCTGTATTCTCTTTAAGTGGTAAAAGACCAGTCTCATTCACATTTCATGCAATTGTAGAATTGCAGAATAGCTTAGAGTGAGGATGGAATGGAGCTCTGGAGAGACTCGTCTAACCTCCTACAGCAAGTTGTCCAGTTGGGTTTTGAATGTTTGCAAGGGTGGAGACTTCACAACCTTTCTGGTCGGATGCTGGCAGAGGTGACCACTGGAGAGCAGATCCCAGCTTTTTCTGGGAATTACTTGTCAGGATCTGACAAAGACTGCCTTGGAACGCAAAAGGGCTCAAGAAGAGCTGTTTGATTTCCAAACCACAACCCCCTCAAACCACAAATAGTCTATTCCTATGTGTAGAAGGTCAAACAAGGGTGGCAGAAGGCCACCAGTGTGGGTGATAGGGAACTTCTCAGCTAGCTCAAATGCAAAAGGAGGGCTATAGATAATGGAAGAAAGTACACAGACATGGCTCTACTATGTCTTCCTCACTCCTCTGTGAAGCTTAAAATCCTCAATGTCATGTTCACTATGGCTGAGGTTCCCCTTGACTTTCACATCCCTGATCACTTCTTCCTGCTTCTTGAGTAATAGACTCAGCAGAGCATCTTTCTTAGTTGGGTTGTCCATTTCCTGATTAATTCTTTGGATGTTTTGCAGAAAGTTTCAAAATATGTCCCTAATGGTATATACTTTTCTGAGAGAATCAAGGTCTTTAATCCTGTTTAAATGATTTGATATTTATATTATGTGCTTCCAAAGTGAATCAATAAAATAATGCACAATCTCCATTCATGGCAGTGTTGAAATTACCTACAGATTAATTGAGTTTAGCAGAACAGTGTGAAAGACTTTGGTTATTGGAACAGGATGGAGAGTTTGGTTTGGTTTTCTCTTGCAAGAGACAAAAAAAAAGTGACGTTGGTAGGCAGACCCTTTTTGTCTTTCGTGGATGAGTCTTCTCACTTGAGTTTCCAAACCTCTCTTTATGCACGTGGAAGTTAAATAGCACTAAATATATATGATGTACACATAGGTGTAAAGGCAAAAAGCATTCTTTGTCATGTGGGAGTCAGCACTTTGCTATCCCACAAAAGCTGATACAGCTATGTGTTTAGACCCTGCACTCTTAATTCTGTATTGCAGATTATCTTCTCCAGAGCACAGCTGCTTTCCATGGAATGTCTTTGATGCACTTGTGCTGTGCTGGTCAACCACCTTATCTGTATGGCGTGTGGGAGCCGTAGCAATAATGAATATGCCAAGGTTTTTGATCCCTGCTATTGTGCTAATGTTTGCTTTGTTTTTTTCTGCATAATCTTTTTTTGCATCCACTGCTCACTGATCTGATAACACCTGTGTGCTAATAGAATTACAGAGCTAGCGATTAGCAAAGGTGTCTTTGTTTTACACCCCCTTCTCTCTTTATACTTTATTAAAGAGGATTTTACAACAGATGCTGTGACTTTTTTCCTTTGCTTCCTCCCACGCCATAACAGTATCAGCCTGTGAAGTCTTGCTTTGTTATTACATGAATATGGACAAGGGCATTCCTCTTCTAAATATTAAAAAATAAACGTGTAAGAAGTCATCTTTCTCACAGAGTTTTAGCAGAGAGTATGCACTTTCAATGAGACTAACTCAGTCTGTGCAAATAGTTAAAGGTTCTAAATTCAGGTATTGTTCAAGGAAGCAATCAAGATGTTTATCCAGCTCCTTAAAATCTGAAGTATGCCGATGGAAATCTTTTGTAAGCGTTCTCTGTCACAGGGAATTTCTTGTTCCAGTTTCTGGAAACTGAAATCAAAAAAATCCTTTAACGAAACATTTCAGGGTTTAAAAACTCATACTGACTGTAAAAAGTTGTTAGTCTCTTTCACTAATCTTAACCAAATAGTGCATCTTCACCGTCAGTGTTCCTGAGCAGAAGTAGTATCTTAACTCATTCCTTATGCAGCTGAAATTCTAAATTATACTGGTTAGTTTTACCTGTTCCAAGCTTGCTGGGCAAAGCTAATTCTAGTTATGTATTTCTAGTGATTTTGTCCCAGTGTGTTAATGAGGGGTTAAACTAGCAGCAAATTTTCCATCATCCATCCCTGTTGTTAAAGAGATGTAAACTGTACTGTGAAGTAAACCCATCTACAATTGGCACGTGGTAAGAGAACAACGCTGCTCGTAAGACAAAGTGTTGGTACACCACAAGATTTGAACAGGAACTCAGAAGAAATAGTGAAGTTTTAGCTATTTTAACATTTTGACCTTTTTCAGAAAATGAACATATTCTCCAAAGCACAGAATATGTTGAATCAGCAGCAGGCGATGTGAAACCAGATTGTGATGTAATCGTCAAGAAAACCATATTTGTAATAAGGTTAATTAAATTTGCTGCAAGCTTGTGACAAGCATGCTGTAAGTTTGCCAGTAAATCTGGTCTTGCTTTATCAAACTGAAGGGCAAGAATTTAAAAAAAAAAAAAAAAAAAAAAAAAAATAGAAAAAGGGAGGAGGGGGGGAAGAAAAAGCTTCCATCCTCCAGAACAAGTAGTGTGTTGCCAGAGGACATACAGACTGGCAACAAAAACTAATACGTTATGAGAGGTTGAACAAGTTTAAATGAGATTTGTCTCTGAACTGAAAGGCATATTGTAAGAAATTCCTTTGTCTCCTTGTGATGCTGTTAAATTGAAAGCGCGATGGGAGGCTTCAGTAGAGGCAACAAAGGTTGAAATGATAGCCTGCTGTTTGCAGCAAGCATCATGGCTCTGCTGATGGTCCAGACATCTGGTAACAACAGCCACTCCTTGTCAGGTTTTGCCCCTCACTGGGCGCCTGAGCACTTTGCACTGTTTAACTCATCAGACTCTTCTAGCTCAGTATGCTCTGCATCAAGAATGTTTATGTAATAAAACAGAGCTAATTAAACATTTCAAAGGGAAACATTATTTTAACTCTAATTAGATATGATTACGGTTTCCTTATGCCTGCACTGGATTGGTACTGCAGCTCTCTTGTTTCGTCTCCTTACTGAATTCAGCAGCATTGTTGTTTGAAAATAATTTTTGCATCTGCTTAAATAGGCTTTGTATTCCCCTTGCCCAGAAAAGAGCTTAAAATCTTTGATCCAAGGTGCCTGTATTTAAAGAACAGCATATGACCCCGAGACTCATAGGGAAAGTTGATACCCTAGGCAGTCAAGGAAATAGGAAAAGCCCCCTCACTTGAAACATTTGAGGGTATTCCAAACAACCACGAGTGCTGGCAGGTGGGTGCACACCGTGTAGGAAGCATCTACTTTCCAGGTATTTGTGCTCTGAATCAAACTTTTCATAATTATTAAATCTGGCACGAGTGGAGCCAGGCAGGTACCACAGAGCTGTTATCACATGCACAGATGGATGCAGGTTCTGTGACCTTCCTGGAAGTCCATCGTTAAGCAAGGCAGTTGTCACAGGCAAATATAAAAGCATATCCTTCTGTATGTATTTAATCTAGAAAGATAGCATCTGACAAAGCTTTGGAGACATATCATGTCAGGATACTAAACATCTAAATAGCTGAGAAACAAATACATAGGGAAATCAAAAAGAACAGGCTAATGGCAGTAATAATCAGTGAATATTTTGTCAGTTAAGCAAATGCTGTATAACTTGTTTAGTGTTTTCTAGCTTTTATGACAGACCCAGTCTGCAGATCATATGGGAGAAGCAGACTGAATATAAGAACCCATCCTTTCTTTGTCATCCCTAAATCCAAATTTTTATGAGGAATTTCTTCAGCTAAGGGACGTTCAAATGCAAGTTTACTTCAGCTTTTCACTTGGTTTTCACCCTACCCAAGAATTTTTTAAACTCTAGCTTGGGTTTCAAAAAGAAAAAAAGGAGGGGAGGGGGGAAGCAAGCTTTCATTCAAACTGGTTCTCTGCAGTCCTAATTAAAATAGACTTCAATGAGAAGTTTTCTTTTCCTCTTCCAACTGAAGCTTAAGGGCATAGTTCTAGCTGGAGAGTATATTGTGTTCATTTTACTGTTTGAGTGGTTTGGTAGAGAAGCTGTCTTTCAAACGCAGAGTGACTACTACGATGCCTCAGGACTCAGCTGTCACATCAAGGCTGTTTTCCACATGTATGTATTATATAATGTGCATATATCATCACCGTCAGGTAGCTGAAGTTTGTACATCTTACATGCAAGCAACTTTTTCTCATGTTTAAGAAGTTCTCTCTACAGTGGGATTAGAGGTAAACGTGTCTTATATTTTAAAGAGAATAATGAAATGGGTTGTCCCTTTAGAAAGAAAAGAATGATGCAAATCGGAAGGCACATGTTTAAATCTCTCTACATAAATTGAGCTGCAGTACTGGTGCAGTATCCTTTCCTTTGTGCTAGGAAAACCGAAGGGGGGTATTATTTCCTTTAAATGTTACAGTCAACCTAAGTGACTGCAAGAGTTAGTAGACTGAGAGCAGCACTGGAAAAAGAAACCTCCTGTTTAGCCACAGAGGAAATCTTCCATTTAGCCATTTAATTAAATAGGAAATGGCAGTGCATAGCCCAGTCATTGTCTCAGCCCTCGTGGAGAGGATCAGAAGAAGGTCAGGAGCTTGTTCATTTTCCATGCCCACGGCCTCAGTCCTGAGACCACCAGCAAGGATGGCCAATTAATACCAACTGCTTTAGGGGATTTTGGCTTGTGGGGTGTTTTGGTTTTTTTTGCCCACTAGGATCTAGACTGAGGTTGCAAATTCATTTCAGAGAAGCTGCTACACAGTAGGTGAGAAGGATTTCAGTCACTGCACCTCTGAGTAAGAATGAGATTAGTCAGGGAAAAGTGAAATGCCTGTGCCTTGTTGTTTTTTTGTGACTAGCACCACCACACCACCGAAAGATACTTTCTCAAAATCTGCGAAGTTTTGGTTTCGGAATTCAGTGTTCTGCCCAATGCACTGAAAATACAATTTCAAGTTGCAATACTGAAAACCCCCAAATTTTCTCAGCCTTAAAGAGCTATTTTTAAATTTTATTGTCATACTCCTTTTCTGAACAACCTCTACCTCTGAGAAGTCTGTAGAAACCTATCACTGCTTGCTGGTAAACTTTTTTAAACCTTACCAAAACAGCATTTCTGCTGCTGGGCTCTCTTTTGCTCCATCCCATTATCTCCAGTTATTAAAGACTCATTAATTTTGTAGTGAAATTCTGGCAAATTTGAGCACTGGGAGCATCTGCAAGCCAGGCAGCACACTGTCATGGGTAGTGTGAGCATCACCTGTAGCTGTCTGCTTGGGATAGTATTTATGGTGATACCTCCTGGAAATTAGACTGACAGCCCCAATTTATGTTGTGTGCTGTACATCACCCAGCAGATTTCAAAACACAATCCTTTTTTTTTTTTTTTTTGCTCACAGTTGACCTCAGCTGGATTCAGTCTCTCTGAGAATTGAAAGTGAGTGATATTGCTGAGGCAGGGATGGTTGTGTTTTGCTGGCTGGTGGCCTCTTATTGCCCAATCCCCAATCCAGAACCAGTGCTGGTGCTTTGGTTGCCTTCACACTGTGACCGTGGCAGCCAGGTCTGATGCCATGGATCAGGGCTGGCTTGTCCCCAAGTGAGTCACAGAAACGTGCATGCTCTGGGCTGGATGTGTGGAAACCAGGGAAGTATTAGGCAGATAAATGAGGATTTATGAACCTGTCCAAGTCCCACAACAGCCACTCTTGACTTCAGTGGAAGATGGGTTTTCAGTCCTCTTTTCAAAATGTGAGATTCCAATTGGTAAGTGCTTGGCTGTCTGTGGCTCTGTTTTGCTGCCTGTAAGCATCTTATAAACTTACTTTGAACAAATGTGCGATTGTAGAGGTAATACTGACTGTTGTTTGTCCTGATCAGAAAGAAAAGGTTGTGAAGACTTGTAATATGCACAGGTTTGTGGAGGAGCTGGCTTGTCTTCCACCCTACAGTGTGGTTCACTGGTGGTGTGTGGCTGTGCACATATATGTACTGTACATACACACTACGCATACATATATTCCCAGTTTTGGTGGTGGTGAGCAGAGGTTTGGAGATAACTGATTTTTTTAAAAGGTACTTAAGGTTTCAAAGAACCATCTGACTATATGTGTAAGAAAGACAGAGGCAGTGCATGGTAGCTTAATTTGAGCAGAGCATAAGGTTCACTGTTATCTTTCATTGCCCATATTTAAAAACTAGTTCCAGGAGCCCATCCTTACAGCTAACCTTTATATTACATTTGAATTCCCTGTTAGGAAACTTAACTTCACTTATGAATGTATCTAAATGATAAATCATTAGAATTATGAAAAGGAGGGAGCATGGCAAAGATGCCCTGCTTGCCTGCAGTTGTGTAAGTCAGAGGCAGATTTGGCTGAGGGAGCAGGTACATAGACTGGGTTTGTACAGATCCAGCCTGCAGTGAGGTCTGGGATTAGTTGGTGTGGTTACACTGGGATCATCTTGCTGAGATGAAAAGAGATGGTGAGCTATGGCTTGCTGCTTCACTTATCCTCAGGGCTGCCAGGCTCTGCCCAGCATGCCAAGGGGCATGGGACTGACTGCCATCCACCCTCCCCATGAGTTTTATTTCAGCATCCACTGGCATTGGCTGCAAGGGGTTTGTGGCCACAGGGGTTGGTGCTGGGGAGCTGAGTGGCTGCGCCCAGGGCCTCTGCAGCCTCCACAGCAGGGTCCAGGCTGCTGTGCTGCTGGCCAGCAGGAGCTGGGGAAGGGGATGCCAGGATGAGCCTTCCTCCTGTCTCTGTGCTCACAGGATGGAAATGCAGCCTGACAAGTCTGAGGCCATATAGAGAAAGAGATAGATAAACTCTGTTAACCACAGAAGCAGGTTTTAAATACATTAAAATATTTTATCCCATTATTTGTTTTGACCAATTGACCACAATATTAAAAATTCAATCATGGAGCAGCTGACAAGTGCAGTTGCCTAATTTTATTTAAGGGTTCTCCCCCCCCGCTTCCATTTTTCCATCCTGTTAACGCTGCTGCCTGTGCCCAGACAGTAATGGGCTTCTTGTATGCCCACGACTGTTATGATCATGTAAATTTATTGGTGCTTAGAAGAAGCGAGCTATTAAAACATTACAACAACCATTACAGCCAGGCTCGTGTTGGCTTTCGCTCCCAATGAACATATGCTTCCGAGTGAATGCCTAAACTCTTATTTATGGATTTAATTTAATATGCGGAAAGAATTCAAAATTAAATTTTGTGTCTGCCTCCAGAGAGTGTCAGTGTATAATAACATGGTAATTTTTACACATCTTTATGAGAAATGGGAAAATTAATTCTTTCTGACAAGTTGTAATTATTCGACTTGGAACAGTTGCAGCTGAGCAGTTTGCATGCCTGTTGTCTGTTGTTGCACAGTGTAAGGGGAAAACGTGGGGATGGAGATATATTGTGTGTCTAAGAGTTTCTAATAGCTTCTGACATTTTAGCCCTGCATATTATCAGGGTGCTCTTTAAAAGAGTGGGGACTTTATTTTGCTGCCTAGCTGGGGACACACATGCAGCAGTGGACTCGGTGACTGGAGATGGGGTAGGAAGCATTCTGGTCTGTCTGAGGCTGAGGAAGGGGCTCTCATTACTTTGCAAATGGTCAAAGCAGAAGGTGCTGTAACATTCTTTGTACTCTTTGACCTCACATTTTTTTCCTCTTTAATGAAGATACAGGTGTAAGAAAAGTGTATTTCAGCTGCACACAAGCAGAGTTCTCCTGTAGAAGTGTGTCCTCTTTTTTCCCTGACAGTTGAAGGCACTTAGCACCTCTCAACCTCTAGGTCTTGACTCCCCAAAAAGTTTAGTGGTCTTTAACAGGGAGAGTATTTAAAAATAAAACACAACTGTTGTTGAAACATGAGCTTTCATGGCAAATATTTTTAGGAGAGTAACTTTGTTCTTGCTAACTTAACTTCTGTTTCAGAGTTTCTGCTGAAAGGTAGGACACATTCATGAAGCACAAGCCTGAAGCACCACTGGATGTATTAGATAAAAAGGAAATTTATTCAAGTGAATGAAGTGTGTATTTGTGGCTTTGAAGGCAAACCTGGCAGTAGTGGGTGCTGCATTTTTTTCTGTCCTTCTGGAATGGTCCCTTTGGGATAAACACATACTAAAGGCAATGCTTAGAAAACGTTTTATCAGGCACACATTAAAGGAAATAGAAGTGCCACAAATGAAATAACACTGTGCATACTTTCATTTCCAGTCATTTATCGTGGTTGTGTTAGCTAGGAGGGTGCTAATGGTTTAGAAGGTGCTACTCCTTCCTGTAAGACATTGAAGAGGTTTTGTTGTTGTGGGTACTTGGCATATGAAGATACCATGGTTTAGAAATATTTATTTATTCAAAATGTAGTGTCTTAGCTCTGATTTATGTCCTGGTTGCAATTCTGGATTGTTGCTGAAGCTAGGGAAGGAGTGCACAAACCTGTGAGTTCATGACTTCTGGGGTTTGAAAGCATTTCCTTGGAACCAAAGACTAACTCAACTTCTAAGGTCTCAGGAGTCCCTTTGTGTCCAGTGGACACCAGCAGCTCTGCAGGGGGATGCCAACAGCCACTGCAGCACAGTGGGGCTTAGCTGGCACCTGGAAACTGCTGGGGGACAGAGGAGAATTCTGCTGGTTTCATTCCAGTGAATGCCTTTAGACTGTCTGGGACTTCGGGGTATTGTATAGGTGAGTGGATCCAGGGAGCCCTTGTAGAAGGTATTATGTTTGTAAGAGGGACTAGGGTAAATCAGATTTCATTGGGAGTGATTCATGCCAGAGATCCCAAACTCTTGGGGCATCACTTCATGTAGACCTGCACAGTGGGCTTATCAACAAACCTTGAAGTTAGTGATGGTAATGGAGCAAATGCTGCCCAGCTGGCAGAGTGACAGCACAGGGTGCATCCCTAGAGAGCTGCTCCTCTCCCTGCCAGGGTCACCCGTGAGCCTGGGAGAACACCTTGGCAGCACACCACAGCCCCACCTGCCCTGGAATTGCTCTGCCTTTCTTCTAAACCCAACCAGTGTGAAACTCGAGTCCAAGTTGGTTGTTGGGACACCCCATCAGTCAGTTCACAAGTTCATCTAATAAGCATTTCATGCTAAAACAGCCCCAGTGATTCATGCACAAAATTGCCTTTTCTCTACCCTTTAAATCTACAGGGAGTTATAAAAATGCAGAAGTCCTCTATTGAGGGACCACAGAGCACAGAAAAAGTTGAATCTTCCCTGTGAAGATATCCCCTCCCTATTTCTTCTTTTTTTTTTTTTTTTCAAACCAGTGAAGGCTTTATTATCATTTGCAGTGAAGCATTGCAGGAGGAGAGAGCGTAATACCAGCTTAATAAAGAACCTCCAAAAACTCTTAAGTTGGTATGAGAATTCCACCTTGGCAAGAATACATGCAACTCCTGGAGTATGCCTTCAGGTCTTCTTTTTTTGTTTTTCCTTCTGTCCTTCCAGGGAAGGCTGCAGTTTATTCCTGCTGTGAAGAAACCTCTCCTAACTGCTGTCATCTGGCCCTCTGAATCCCTTTCATACAGTCTTTGCTGCTTTTAAGGAGATGCTGCTCAGACCTCTTTCTGAGAACATGGTCTTCTTGTGCCATATTGAGCCACTGCATTCAGGAAGTCAAGAGCACCAAGAGATTGTCAGTTTTCTTCCAGTTCATTTTGAACCACAACAGGAGACAAATTTCATGTTAGGGCAAAGCCCAGGCTGATTTAGCAGGACTTAAGAGCAGGCTTCTAATTACAAATTTGAAACAGAAAATCATTTAAAAAACAACAAAAGGCAAATTAATGCTGCAATTCTATCTGAACAGCTATATATAATGATATATGCATACATTTCTGTAGCTAGTTGATTTCTTACCTAACCTAAAATCACCTAGAGAGGTCCCAAGTTTGTGAGCACTTGGGTCTCAGTAAAATCCTGTGACTTGTGTTTCCTTCAGTTTTCACTGCCCTTGTCTTTTGTTTTCTCCTTCCCTGCTTACTCATCTTTGGAATGAAATGTTGTGCTACAGTCTTAAATACTTAACAGCGACTTTGTTTGGTTCACATGGACTGTGTGGTTGCGAAAACACTCTGACCACACTTAGCTTGGAGCTGACCAGCTGCTTTCCACCTACTCTTACCTGTTCCTCTTTGTAGGTCTATAAATGCATGCAGGTTAAGGATGTATATAGCAAAGCACCCTGGAGACCAGATTTTACAGTTTTTATCAATGAGATGAAACAGCTGGTTAGTGAATCCTCCAGCTGGTCGTGTCTGGAAATAGGTGTGCAGTCGCACTGTGCTGCTGTGGCAGCTCAGCCCTTTTTGTAGTAGCATTTCTGCATTTTTGCTGCAAATGAGAAGGCTGGGATTGAGATCTGTGAATTCTCTTTGGCTGATGATTGCACCTGGAGATGCGTAAAGAGGGTTGTGGGACCGGCCCTCATTTTCTGGGAGATCTTGGGAAACCAGGGAGTGTTTGCTGTGCCATCCTGTTGACTAGCATGGATAGGTGATGCTTGTCGTGTCCTAGGAGTGGTGGAGTGAGAATGATTTTTGAGAAGAACTGGTTAAAGAAAGGTGTGCTCTAGTTCAGGAAGATACAATTTGTGCCAGTTTTAATTTTGCAGTGCATATGAGTTATGTATAGAAATATTATGGAGAAATCTCCTTTTTGTCAAGTGGCTTCACCTAATAAAAGCTTGGTCACCTTAGTTGTCACCTTATTACCATTACTCTCATAAGATGTGCTGGATGATATTTTGTTGCAATCCTCTTCCCTTCCCAAAACAACAAAAAAACCCAAACTAAAACAAAAAAGCCAGCCCCCAAAATACCCTAAAACATATTTCAGCATTGAACTCCTGTTAGATGGCAGCATGAATGATGGTCTTGTATCAGTAAGACAAATACAGCTTCTGGAGAGGTCACGGCTCATTAAGTAACATGCATTTTTCTTTAAATAGGGAAGCTTGCCATTCCCATCTGAGCATGGGTGAAGAGGAACACTTTGAGAGTTCTTCAGGCTGTTCTGCAAAGCTCATTCTAGAAAATACTCCCACATTTTTGATCTCCAACCTGGGTATATGTGATAGAGAAGTAAGCAAAGGCAAATCACCAAATGTGCTTAATTTTATTTGTTTATTCCTTCCTATCACCAAGCCCATTTTGAAACATGTTATCATGCATTTTGCCCAATATATCCATTTTCTACATATGACAAAGAAAAAAACCCTGCTCTGTGTTATTTCTTAAGGAAAAGAAGCGTGAAGAAGAGGGATTGTTTTTCTCCCCAGAGTTTCCCAAACTATCAGCCACACAGGACATTTATGCTGTTCCTGATATTAACACGGGGCTGTTCAACGCATTATGTCCAGAGAGTTGTCAAATATTATTTGTTGAGCTATCCAGATTACCTCACAAGTGCATGTTTTGCAAGCAGTCCTGATTGCACCATTTCTTTTCTTAATTTGTTTAAATTATGTGGGCAACAGACGGTGGTTTAGAACAAGGTATGGGGGTTTTGTAGCTTTCCATAGTTCATGAAACATAGAAATTGCTATTTAAACGTAAGTAAGCTTTATCTGTAATAATGCCTCCCTTTTGTGGGGCATTTTCCACAAACCCAGTTTCTTCACACCACTTCTCTCTTTTACAGATGGCAAAATGAGACTCAGTTTAATTACTCCAGGATTCTCAGAAAGATAGCAGCAGATTAAAGAATAAGTCATGTTTCTTAAATTGCAGTCCATTGTTTGAAAATAACAGCATCTTTCTTTACTGTGCTAGATCAAGCTTAGCGATAAACAAATAAAATCATCACCAAATAAAATCATCACCAATAGAATAAAGGGATCTGGTTGAAACAATCAGAAATTGGATTTTTTTTTTTTTAATTTTTTTTTTAAGTTGCCAGCATGCTTGTGCTCTTCTGGAGTAATCCCCTTCAGAGCCTTCACTGTGCTAACAACATCCAATGAAATATTGTTCATATTACAGGATCTGGAGGGTTTTGCTGCCTGAGCAGCAAAGTCAGTGAAGAAGTTGAGAAGTTGACAGCTGATCATCACTACTGATCGTTCTGTCACTTATGGCTGCTAAATTCATGTCTCTATTTGTTTTCTTTCTCTAAGACAGAAATAACACCTACTTTAGTGTGCAAGGTTTAATGAGTTGTGTTCGATGAGATAAAGCACTGTAAAAGTTTTATCACGGTGCATCTGCTTCCAGTTTTGCCATGGTTCAGGCATGCTTCTGAAAAACTTCTCTGTGCAATAGGAGATACGGGGGAAGCGATGGAGAAACTTTTGAGCACACTAAAATTTCTTCTGGGTTTGGAGGAACGTGTCTATACACCCTCATCTCTTTAATCATGAGACCATGGGCCATCGGAGCTCCTTCCTAGTCTGTGGCTTTGTAACTTGACCCAAGTTTTTATCCAGTCACAAACCTTGGAATTCAGGCCCAGTTGGGATGTTGGTTCACCAAACCTGCCCTCTCTTCCCTGTTGATAAGGTAGCATTTCCACCAACCTCCCAGCGCTGCCTGGATCTCCTCTCCCTTCTCCATCTTTTTTGGTTCTGCGTATCAGAACGTGATTAAAATCATTATATCCCTATCTATATCGTGCTGTCTGTTTTCCTTTTAATTAGGTTGTAAAACAATTAGTTACCACCATGTCTCTCTCTTCCCCCTCTCCTTCTCTTTTTTTTGTGCCTCCCCCAGTGCGCCCAGAGCTGTTTGTTCTCCCCGGGCGGGGAGGAGGGGGCCCTACCGTCTTGCTTTATTTACAGCAGGGTGAAGGTCAGATATAAACAGTTTTTGTTCTTGTGCTGTTGCTTTCTTTTGTGACCTATCCTGCATTGTTTGGCTTTTTTCCTCCCCCGTGCTTTGAAGTGCCGCACACCAGGTGTTCCTGTTCTGAATTACACATGAAAGGACCACATCCCTGGACTAATTAACTAGTAAACTGCACCCGCCTCCCCTGGGTTTAATTGATGCTGCTCTTAAAAGGGGAAGCCAGTTTCTTATTCCTCCTGATTTCACACCATAGTCATCTCCTCTTTATCTCCCTAAATACGGAAGATACTCTTGAATTTCTCACTCCCAGGCCTTGCGGTGCTTAGTGTGTCTTCTCATTTCACAATTAATAAAACAATTATGCTGTACAAAATTTTTGAAAGAAATCCTCCACGTTCTTCTTTTCTTCTTTGGCTCCTAATTTCTTTGTGTCTGATGGTTGCAGCCTCTCTGGGGAGCACGGTGTGCAGAACTGCACTGCACCCTGAGAGCTGGAAGATCCACTATCTTGCTGCTAATTATTTTACTTGATTGTCTTGACCCAACAAAAGCATTGGTGTATACCAACATCTTCCATGGCTCGCAGTTTCTTTCCTGGGGCAACATTTCTTGCAGTGTAATGAGCAGGAGCTTTCATGATTTCTTTGTTCGGCCCAGGGGTCGCACACCAATACGCATCTCGCCTGTCTCTGTGGTGGGGTGTGCCTTGCTGATGGCAGAAAACTGCACAAAGTGATCAAAACCAGTTTAAAATCAGCAAGCCTAAATCAAATACAGCTCATTTCCGTGAGCCCTCCAAAAATTACTCAGTGCAGGTTTATCTTAAGTTGATAAAGACTGAACTGGGCTGAACTGGGGCAGAGTGCTGGGAAATGCTGTCATGTGTCAGTCACTGTGCCATGTATCCAACTTGGGTTGTTAATATAGGTATTACTTCAATATTATTATATTGATACAGATATTACTTCTCAAGTTCCAGCTGTATCCGGCACCAGCTAAAGGATGTTTTGAACTGGGGCACAGTTGATGGCCCCTTGTGTGTCCACACTCGAAGTCCTTGAGTGTTGTGGGGCTGTGTCAGTGCTGGGGTGTGGGGAGGTCTCAGTCTGGTGGTGCTGGCAGGTGTGGTTGAGCAGGCAGAGAATCACCACTCACACATTTGTATGATGGTTTAATAATATTAGACTGTCTTGTCCTTGTCTGTGTTTTGCCAGTGCTTTGATGTTTTGAGGTGTTAGGGATGATTTCATTCACAGATTTTCTTTACCTCAAGTAGGTAGTTTCTTCAAAGTTTACTCACTTAGGTTTATGGTGAGGGTATGTTTGTCTGTCTTATGTATTTGTTTGCTCACCATGAGCATCCTGTATCCTCTTTCAATTTAAGTCTATGTTGAGTCCAGTGAAATCTTTCCACTGACTTCAGTGAGAGCTAGTCCCTATTCATTTCATTTGAGTTGTTTTGAACTTGAAATGGAATTTCAAACTTAACAGTCTTTTGAAATAGAGAGGAAGGATTCAGGATATTACAGGACAGTGAGTGAGATGCAGCAACGTTTTTAGTTACTTGAAAGGCATTTCCCTTTCTGGGTGGATGTCACAGTGTAGATATTGGTGTATCACATACTTGCCTCTTCCTTGGATACCTGGCAGAGGGAAAAGTGAAAAACTTTGCTGTATGTGAACACTTAGTTTCAGAGGTGGGGCCTGAATATTAAGTCAGATGTGTATTTCTTCAAGGCGAAAGATATTTCTTGAAGACAATGTCTACTAAGCTACAGTGTTGGGCCAGCTTCTGGGTGGCATAGTGAAATGGGATCTTTGCTGTTAATGCCACGGAGTTTTGGATTAGGGATTTGGTGCTGCTGGCATAAAATTTGGAAGAACATGCTGCTTTCCTTGGAAATCACAGCTGTTCAGTGCTGATGTGAATTAGGACTACAGTGGGACAGCCACTGGTTTTTATTGTTAAAGACCTAGCAAGATTCCCACCATGCAGAAGTTGGGTTTTCTTTAGCTGGCAGCAGCCAGGAAAATCATCACTCTGTTCTCCCCGAGGAGGGTAAATTTTGCACTTCTGTAGGGTGCAAAGTGACTTTTGTGGATCATGCCATTTTACAGAGCACAGTGGGACCTTAGGCTTTGGAGTACCCCAGCTGACACTGGAGAACAGACCTTAGAGCAATTAACTGGAAACTGAGTGAAGCTTATATGCCAAAGACAGACTAAATTAACATGCAGCTTAAGACAGGTATTTTTATATTCTAAAGCAGCTACTTTAAAACATGCACACACACACACACACACAAAAGGCAGTGAAGTCACTGAGTTTTAGCAGAAGGTAAATGTAGAACTTTGGCTTTTATAAGCTTCATAGCTCTTTGAAATCCATTCCTTTCTGTCTTGATTTAAACTGCTTAAAATCTGGAGCCTCTTTTGCATTATATTTGATTTTTTAGATTTAGTATTTCCTGAAATCTTAATTTTATTTTAATCAGTTTTTGCTAACATTTGCAGTAAGTTCATTTTTGGGAGTTTTTGCTTTAAAAATACCTTCAACCTGGTTAGTATTTTCTAGCAAAGATGTTTTCAGCTTAGGGCAGAGACAAATGAAAACTAAAAAAAAAAAAAAAATAGACATTTTATTGCCAAAAAGCACTGGTATAATTCAAAAGCACCTCTCGCTAAATCATTTGTGAGTGTCTCATCAAAAGCATAGGATATGGTTTTGTTAGCACAGATCAGGTCTTTGAGAATGGTTGTCATGCACCTTCTTAATCTTAGTCATTTTAACCCTTTTCCAATTCTTTTTACCTTTCCCTCCAAGCTCTGATGTTCTGTAATTTTTTGCTGCCTCCCCCTTCAAAGGCAAGTTTGCCAGTATTTTTATGATTAACTTTTATATGTCTGAGTTTTTCAAAACACTATCAGGTTATAACACAGTGTTTAAAAGCCCATACTCATCTTTTTTTATTAATCCTACCTTTCATTATCAAAACCGAAAGTCTTGTCATATCCTGTTTACATTTCACCTTTTGTTTTATTTCGTCCTTCAGAAAAAGAAAAGAAAGATGCTGGTGTAGAAATGTAAGAGAAAATTTGCAGTGGCCCCAGGTGTTCTCTCAATCTGGCAACTAGCTGAGTTACCCCACTTAGTTTCAAAGAAATAGCAGTCACGGCTAACTTATTTTTCTAACTGTCTTATGTTTCCTTGTCTCTCAATTATAATACTTAAAGATGTGACATGATGACACAATGAGCTTAAAGGAAAAGGATATATGGATTGTGGTGTTGTTGTTGTTTAAAGAGGATGCTGGCAATGTTTCTACTTACAAAATATACATAACATTTTCTTTTAAAACCATCCCTTTTTCCACTGGTTTAGATGTTGGGCCTAATGTTTGGCATTACCAATTGTATGATGGTTGGAGAACAGGAAAAGGCTGGTAGAATTAACGTGTAGAAAAGCAAGGCATAGTTACTGTTGTTCTGCTCGATTTAAATGAGTGTTAATATTTTATATATATTGTATTTTTGTACTTTACTCTTTCCAGCTGGCCCTTCTCCCTGAATGTGTCCTACCTCTTTCTCATCTTTGCTCCCTCCCAGCACCCTCCCTCCCAATCTCCACTGTGGTATATGAGAAGAATGTACTGAGGCCTCACTTGTGCTCAGATGAAAGACCTGATTTGCTAATTTGAGCTCTTTTTAAAAACAAGACCTAAATTAAGTATTATCTTAATCAGCAATAAAATACATTCTTTCAATTACTTGTTTCTCTGACTTATTAAGAGAACTCTAAATAGTTTCAGCGAGTATTGTTGTAATTGTTTCCTCCTTTGATTTTCATTTCCTTAGTTGTCATCATCTCCTGGCAGCGGCAGCAGCTGTAAAGCAGATCTTTCAACAGCCTTGTTAATTGTGTAGAAATTAATCTGATTTCAAAAACCACATTGGTATAGGGATTCCTGTGCCTTAACGTGCCTGTGCATATCCCTGCTCACCTCTCTTACGCAGAGTGTTCTTCCCATGCCGACCTAATGCGCAGGTTGGGTCATTATCTCCCCTTGCCCTTGAGGATTCACAAGTTCCTGAGGGGTGAGATTTCACTGCAGTGTTCCTATCAAGTGTGCTGGATACCTCCATGGAAATACAGAAGCTTCTATGAAATACACTCACAACTCAGACTGGCCAAAAACCAGTGTTTCCTACATGTATCTTCCTTTTGTTTACTTCTCTTCTGTGTGTGGAAGAGGAGATAATGTAAATGATATTTTTGCAACTTTATCAAAGTGTGCTGCTATTGTCTTGTCCAGTTACCTATGGCCATAAATCAGGAGATATACTTGGAGGGAGCTAGGGGTCCCACACCCACATCCCCTGAGATACTGCCCAGCTCGTGGCCAAGTGATGTTACCAAAATAGTCTCGAGGTTTTATTCTTCAGAGGCTTTCAGATGAGCTGAAATGACATAATGCCCAATGTTCATGTTTTGCTGGCAGCCATCTGTGTTTTCCTGAGTGAAAAGATATTTTATTCCTTTGTGGAATTAAAAAAAAAATATAAAAATAAATTCACATATTAAACATTCTTTTGTAATAAGGGGGAAAAGTTCTATTATATCTTTCCCCAAACCCACAAAGAGTACTTAAAAGAAGTTATTGGCATATTCCTCTAAGCAGATGAGAGGGTTATTGTTAATGATCTAAGTATTAATATAACTTGGATACAATTGAACAGTAGATTCTCTTTGTGATCCTATTTGTGGTTTTTACAGCTTTTGTAATACCAGATATTAATTTTAGCACTGTATCTTAATTTCCAGACTGCAATCTGTGTACATTAATTGTTTTGTCTACAATAAAAGGTTACCTCTCTCTTCCTGTCATGTAGAGCAGAGCCCTGGTAAAAAGCAGCATCCTCTCGGCGTGTTGGTGACGTGATAACTTATACAATATTATGCAAAGTGCTGCAAAGTGCTTTGCATTTCTTTAGGATAAGCAGTGACAGAGAAGGATGAAGTTTTATCATTTTAAAGATGGTGAAACAACAGGTTCTCTATGCCAATACAAGTGGTGGAGGCAGGCGTAGCTTTTTCAACTTCAGTGAGATTTGGGTCAAGTTCTTAAAAGAAATTCAAATAAAAGCTGTCCTTTCTACACATGTATCTGTCAGTAAAATGAGCAGCAGTTCTGTTGTGTAGAGGAACTTTAGGTGTGGAGCCCCTGCACTTGCTGGCTGATGACTAGAGCAAGATTAGTGTTCTTGTTCTTTAAAGCCATTATTCAGTAGCTGCTAGATGAATGGGAGATGAAGGCTGAGTGTTTTCATCCTCTCATGCTGTCAAGTAAAGTCAGGAATCTGGTGAAAAAACTTGACATGCAGTTCAGGCTTACCTAAAAAAAAAAAAGTTTTAACACTGATTCTGTTTGTAGAGTTGCTCTTTATCTCATTGCTTGCAATGCCAAACAGCAGCATAAGAAAAAAAAAAAGACAAAAACATCTAGTGAAAATGCTATTTGGGTTCCATAAATAAACTCTCCATGAAAATCCCAGACTCAAATCCCATCAGAATAGACTTAGCCTTTCATTCCTATGAGACAGATAAATTGAGTCTCATGCAGCTTTGCAACTAGCATTTCTTCTGGATGAAAGTTATAAAATCAGCATCCTATCTTTCACACATTGACACTAGACTACTTGACATTTTATTTTAACAATGATGATTATTATTTGGGAGACTTAACAGTTTTTCTTCCTTACACTAGCTGAGAGTTTTATTTCAGTGCTTATATATGTGCTATATATATTTGCAAAAGACTTTGCATTTGTTGAGATGAAAAGATATACCATAGTATTAAATTATGTAGATAAAAGATGAGACCAATTGAAAATTCAATCCAGTTGTGAAATTCAGGCTTTTGCTGGTGACTGCTCGTTTAAGCTCTGCACATATAACTTGAACTGAAACACAAACCCAGGGAATAACCCAGTGCTAAGGCATGAGTTCAGTCAATGTGCTGAAGTAGCACTTTTAAGCAACCCTTGAATTCAGTAGCTCAGTGCTGGTAGCAGTGTGGGTGTGGCTGCAGCCTGATGCATATGGAGGCAACTTCCTTATAGAAGAATATTCTTAAGTGAATAAAGGGTAATCCTGGAGTTTTAAACTTGCAGCCAATGGTGAGGCTACGTATTCACACACCCATGCACACACCTAGGCTTAAGGTTTCTTCCAAAAAGTAGAGGGCTGGGGCTACATGAATTTTTTCCATAATACATTTGGGGCTGATGAAAGTGCTCCGAGGCAGACTTGCTGAGAATGATACTCCTCTTTGCCTCAGCTTCCAGGGACTCTGAATTCTGCCCTGTATGAACAGAAGATATTCTTGGTCTCATGAATGGTGCTGTAAGGTGGCAGAAACGAGGAGACATTCCAGGGTGCTACTGACATGTCAGGTGTCACTTGTCAAGTGGCATTAATCTCTCCTTGATCCAGTAACTTCTGGTTTAGGTGCTTGAGCTAAGCTACTAATTTAAACATGAATAGGTACAAATGTGTACCTGAAGTGAACAGTTTTTCCTGCTTATCTTAGATGCCTTTTTTGGGGGGGCTCTCTCTCCATTCACTGAAGGGGTAATTGATTGAAACTCAGCATTAACTTTCAGATTGTGAGTTAGGTAAGACCAGGAGAGTCCTTCAGTCTCTTTATCTTGAGCCTGCAAATCTGTATGCCTACTTCCTTCTAGTTGCCACTTATGTATTATAAGGCAAGGAGACTATAACGGGCTTTAATTTTTAATTTTGTTTCTCAGATAGAAAAATGTGTATTGACTACTTTTTCAAAACCAGAGCTGGACACCTACATACAGCAAGTCCACTCAGCAGGATTCTTTTGCAAAGACAAGGTACCATTTTGTGACTAACCTGTACTCTGCAGGGTTTGGTAAAGAGAAGGAGCCAAAATTCTCAGATACTTTGAAGGTCCTTCAGCACATGAGGAGTTTGAAAGTCTTTTATAAGGCTGATTTATCCACAACGGCCTATGCTAATACATTGCTTCTTCCTTGCAAATGCCTGCTTAGTGTCTCTGTGGAACACTTGGAAAATTTGAAATATCTTTGAAGGGATCATGAGGGCTGCCAGATGATATCAGATGAGTCAGAGGTCTGTTACTTAAAAGGAATCCTGCAGGACTCTTGTTTCACTGGTTTCCATTCTCCTCTGGTCTCCACTGGAGACTAATGGACTAATTGGGCTAAAATATTACTCAAATGAAGCTGCTGCCCTTTCCTAAACTAAAAGGGGTTACTGAGCCACTGTTGTAATTTAGTTATTCAATGCAGAAGAAATGAAGAATAAATTAGTTATAAATATGCGTGGGATGGCTTTTTAATATACAGTCTGCTCAGTGTTATTTTGCAGTAGGTGCTCTGTTGAAAACAGAGAAACTTGGTGAAATAGAGCTGGTGTGAAGTACCGAGCTGGGATCTGCATGACAAAACCTGCAGGGTTTTAAACTTTTCTGACCAAGGACCACTATCGGGCATGCAGTGTGCTTGGTGGTGCAAGAGACAGGAGCAATTTTCAGCTTGAATTTTATGTCTAGTCTTATATTTTGAGCACCTTGATTCAGTTTTGTCTGTATTGGGGAGGGTCTTGTCTGTTTATCTAAGTGTGTGTGGGATGCACCAGATGAGACTATACAGGGTGATTGTATGAACACAAATCTGATTTTACTGCTTACAGAAAATACTCTGGATGTTGTCTGCCAGAACCCTTCCTTACTGGAAAGGTGAGAGGTGGGGGAATGTGTCACAGGACCTGACTTAACTTCCAGTGTCAGTAGGAAAGGAGAGAATAAATCAACAAAATGTGGAGTATTAAATTTCCAGGACCAGACAGTATTCATCTTTGAGCTCTAAAGGAATTCAAATGGGAAATAGACACCCTAACAGACCATTTGGAGGAAACAACAGCAAAGAATGGGGTTAGTAAACAGAAAGATAAATATGTTATATTGCAGGAGAGTTAATGTGGTTTCTGTTAACAGAAGTTGTATTTCACAGATTATTGCAGTTCTGCAGAGGAGTCAGGGAGAGATCCTGGTGTTATCTGCTTTGATTTGAAAAGGCATTCAACAGGTCCCTCACCAAAGGCTCCTGGAAAAACTTAGCTGTCATGAGATAAGGAGTAAGAGTCTCTATGGATAAATAATTGGCTAAAGGGTAGGAAACAAAGGGCAGGAATAAATAGACAGTTTTGACAGTATGAGGAACCAGTGGTATAGTCTCATAGGATATCTGTGCTGCTAGGGTATCTGTTGCTCAACATATCGTAAATGATCTGAGAAAGGAAAATTGAAAAAAAAAAGGTTGCAGCTTCTAACAGGTTATTCAAGGAGTTGAAACCAAAACAGATTGCAGAGAAGGATCTCGCTGAAACCAAGACAGATTGCAGAGAAGGATCTCACATTAGTGAGTGACTGGTTGGTAAAATTAATGGCAGGTAAAAATCTGTGTGTATAAATTGTGAAGTAATGCATATGGGGGAAAAATAATTCTAATTTTACATACAGAGTGGTGAACTATAAACTAGCTTACCACTCAAGTGTGTCAGTTTGATGTGTGGTACTAATGCATAAAACAAGTAGCATACTAAGAGTTATTAGGAAAGGAACAGAGAACATTATTATAGCACTGTATTTACAGTATTATTATTATGTCCTTAGTGTTGTATCCATGATTCAACCATGTATGGAAGACTGTGTTCCTTTCTGGTTGTTCTCTCCCCTGCCCCTATCTCCAAATAGAAAAGATGTTAAAAAAAAAAAAAAATCCATCAAGGACACAAAAATAACTACTGACAAGTCGCTGCAGGGTAGGAGAATATACTGAGGAAATGGTGCCCTGTGATGGGCCTAATTTTGTACTGTCCCCTTGCCATCTTGTGGCACTGCATAAGGCAGAAGACAGCTGCTGGTCTGTCACAGTCCTCCTTGTGTTATAATTTCATGTAAAGTGTCAGCAGTTTAGGGGGCACATAGGTATTCAAAGTCTTTTTAATTTACTAGTCTAAAACCAATACGGTCCCATTTGATGTCAATGGAGCTGGATTCTCTCTCTCTTGTTCTTTCTTTTAGCATGAGCTTGATCTAATTTGTTCAAATAGAAGTTGTGTTATATATTTTCCCTACCCTTTCTCCTATTTCCATAAGCAATGGCTGGGAGTCTTGAAGGAACCTGAAGCATAAAAAGTGATCTGTTTCAGTGGGACTGAGTGTCTAATTCCATTGAGATCCTCTGCTAAGTCCTTGCCAAGGGATTACAATTATCAGATTGCTTAGCTTGGTGTTATTAATGGACCTAATGTGTGGTCAGAAAAGCATCAATAGTTTATAGCTAGTGCAACCCTTTAAATAAAAAGCAGACTATATTATGTTTCAACTTCTTTATTTGTTTGGAAGATTGGAGGTTCCAAGTGTTGTGTGAAACATGCAGACTAAAAGTTAAATATTTTGGTGGTCGGATGTGTTATTATAATACAGCCAAGAAATAGGAACTAATCAAGGCTTAGATCCAAGAGTTTTAGGGAACAGGAGAGAAATGACCGGAAGATGTAAGAGACATCTAAGCTGAGGGATGCCAGATACAAGTTAAAATAGCTCATTAAAAACATCTATGTTAATAGGACATTTCATCACCTAACTGAAAATGTCTTTTATATTTTACATAGTCGTTAACTCAATTGTTCATGATTCTGCTCCTGGTATAATAGGGGCTTTTAACAGGTTGTGTGGGGGTTTTTTTAAGGAATATAATTTGTGCTTTGTTCACATAATAATATAGGATAATATATATTACCATAATCTTTTTAATGTATTGTCATATTTAAAAGGCAAGATGTTGAAACTGTGTATGAAAATATAAGAATGGAAGGATCTTTGCCATGTTGGCATACAGTGAATCTTCTTTTCTATTCCTCAAGTACCTAGACTCTAAATGGTGAGGGCTCCAGAGACACTTGGGTACATACATGCAGTTTAGTTGATTCTTGAGACAGACAGGTCTCAAGCTGAGAGAAAAGATGATGTTCAGAAATAGTTTTTGGGGAATAAAACACCTAGATGCTTTTAATTCTAAGGTAAAAATATATGATGGGGTCTCAACTGCAGGACTCTAAGTTAGTTTGAAAACTGTATGCAAATATTTTTACTCTAATTGCACTGATATTATGTTATTTTGGTCTGGTATTATTTGTGTGTTGTTATTTTAGTACTGCAGTTTGAAGAAGGTGCAAGCCATCACACAAATAATTACTGAAACCAGAAGGGGCATAAAAACCCCCAAAACACCACCAAAAAACCCCAAAGACCTGCATCGCTTTGGACAAAACTCTTGTCAGTGCTGATAATGCAAGAAATACTTGAAGAGAAAGTAGAAAAAACAGGGAGTGCAGCTGTCTGTAATTAATTGAAGGAATATTATAATAACTATTATTAGGACAAACCAAACAATAGTTTTGGCAAATATTTTTGTAGCAACTTAAATCCTCAATGGAGATGATGAGCCCCTGCCGCAGGGGCAGCATTAGTGTATTAATGATCCTCAAAGTCGGCACAGGGCGATGGGCACGCACCCACCACGGAAACTGCTGGAATCCCTCCTCGCTCTCACCTCCCCTCGTCCTCCCCTCTCCTGACATGACATTTCTGGTCTGCCCTGCCCTGCTCTGGCCGGGGAGGTGCAGGGTGTGTGTTGTGCACCTGTACATGCTCAACACTTGGCACCAGCTGAGAGATGCTCCCAGGTGTGGGAGCAGCTGCCAAGGTCCCTTCCTTGCCCTTTGGTGGACCTGTCCCTGCTCTGCCCGTGGCTGATCCCGCTCCATAGTAAGGAGCACACAGCCAGTTCCAGCTGTGTGGCATTTAAATGTTACCATAGTGATGAGTAGTGGACACTGCCACCTTTCTCTCTTTAATTAAAGAACAGATGCAGGGAAAGCTGATCTCTTGGTGACCCTCTTTAAGCTGACATCAACACGCTAATTGTTTTCAATTCTTTTCTTCCCTCAGCAGTCGCAGCTCTGTCCTTCGTTCCTATCAAGGTCTTGCCTCTGGTTAGGTTAAAGAAGCAGTAACTCTTTTCAGAGTCTCCCTTTGGGGACTGTTCCAAGCGGTGGCTGCTTCAGAGTGACTAAAACCTCTCCTCTCCATTAGCAAAGCAGGTACAGAGGAATGAATGCTCCTGCCTGTGATGGGAGACTTCTGACTTGCCTCTGCTAAAGACAGTAAGAGCAGCAGCACTGAGCAGAAATTTGCTCAGAGTATCCTAAACTGGATTATGGAATGTAGGCATGCTTCTTTCCAACCTGCCCTCACCTTGCACTGTCTCAGTACAACTCAATCCTTGCTAAACAAACAGGGAAGTTGTGGCTGGGATGCATTTGACTCAGGAAGAAGTATCCTGCCTTCTAATCCCACATCAGCCCTTGACTCACAAAGCAGCCTCAGCTCTCTGCCTTAGTTTCCTCTTTTATAAAATAGCACTAGATTTGCTGTTCACCTGTTAAAGAAAATCACTGTGCTTTCTCCATGTGTTTTAATGCACAAAATATTTTCTAAAGAACTGCTGCTAAGCAGTCAGTCTTCATCAGCAATTGCTGTACACCAGTGTCAGAGATTGTTATGGCTTTTCTATAGGGATTGAAATTGCACATGGTATTCATGTTAATGATAGGCAAAAAAATACATTATTTAGTGGCTTCTGCTGTATTATTTGCCCTTTTTGTTTAGCTTCAGGCTAGAGTCAATAGGCAATTTAGCTCGAGAAAAACAGTCACCAAACAAGAAAAGGGATATTATTCATCCCATGCAGGTGTAAGTAGAACAAAAATAGTGTCAGATACCAAATTTAGACTCGCAGAAAGCACTTGCATCACGTAAGTTAACTGGTGATTGCCACTGGATGTCCTCATTGCTGAAGTGTAGAGTTCTGCTACAAGATCCTAAAGATCATCAGTGACAAGAACCCTTGAAATGCAGGAGGCTGTTCAAACTGTTTATACAGGGAGATGGAAGGGCCGATATTCTTTGTTGTTGTTGTCTCCTTTATCTCTGTGCTTGCTTGAGTTGGAGCAAGATCTCATTTTCATGATAACCTTACAAGGCAGGAGGTAATTTATACATATGAAATACATCATTCTAACACATTCACAACACTAAAAAAAAAATATAATTACTTTAACTGTAGAGCCAAGCTATCTGATGAAGCAAGATTTACATTTGAGCTCATGAATTTCTTTGTGTGTATAGTGCAAGTGGCTTCTCTCCTTAGCATTTTGTCTATTTAAATGTAAAGCAAACACACAGAATTTCTCAGTTGGTCTGTGAAGCTCGGATCACTTTGTCCATCATGTAAATACTCTTTCTTTGGTAGTTCTTGGTGTTTGTTGTCTCAGAGGAGTATAAAACCAGATAAAATACTGCTTAATATTTTGCTGTCTCTAGAAGGAAAGATGGAATTTTTCTTTCTGCTATTGTCAGCCTCAACTGAGAATTGAGGTTGAAGAATAGAAGGCTGACCCTACCACAACCCACCAATCACTGTTCTGTTACCTGCAAACAGGTGTTGTCCTTTTTAAAATACACCAGCACTGTGGCCTCATTAAGTGTTTGAAACAAATGCTTCTCTACACACAGGTTTCCTTCTCATGAAAGAGGCAGAAATTACATAGCAGTGTTGAGCTCCACAGTTAGAGCCCTAGTGAGCTTCCCTGGAGTTTGCTGAGTTTTAGGACGTAGGACTGTATTTTGCTGCATCGTGAGGATAAAATGAAGGTGTGAAGTTCAGATCTGAATGTCAACATCCCACAAGTAATCTTTTAATGTATTATGCTCCCACTTTAATTTGTCTGTAGGCAATTGAATTTTTCTGTATCAAGTCAGAGAAAACTGACAGGCACAGCCAAAAATGCATGTTGGCCTTCTATTCAAGTGAGACAGTGTGGGGTTTCCTTTCCCAGCAGAATTTGGAGGCTCATTTATTTGACTGTAGCTTAAAAATGGCAGACTATTCATTTAAACCCAAATGCTAATAACAACGCTGATGCAGAAAGACCTTTAATAATTTTAAACAATGGTGATTTGTGACTTCATTTATGCCAAGAACACTACTGCAGAGGGAAGTGCCATGTGCTGTAATAAATTGCAGAATGTAAGATCCAGCTTAAGCTAGGACTAAATGCTCAGTAGGTCAGTATGTTCTGTCTTAATTTGAGCTCATCCACAAGGAAGCATTTTCTGCAGGAAATGTAGCTCGGAGGGCAAGGCTTCTCACACTTCTTCTAGGGAGAGCATCTGCATGCTTCTGAAGTTCTATTGCAAGTTTTTAGATGCTAGATGTTCGCTGTATTATGACAGTGATTTTAACAATATTTTGGAATGAAAGTGATTTGAGCAGATTAGTAATTGGACCACCCATTTCCTCAACATCAGGAGGCCAATTTCGCTTTGAGAATTGTCAACTGCCAAGCCACAATGCTTGAAAATTTATCCCTAAGTTTCATATTTGGTTGTATTTTACTTTGCCTCCAAATACTGGTTTGATATTTCCTTTGTTGTTGGCAAGTTGTTGACAACACACCCAGGAAATAGGGCCACAGCTTATACGAGGACCTCAGGTTTTCTTACATTTTTTTGAAGGTCATTCCTGTTAAGAATGTGATTTTTGTCATGTGCAAAGTTACTGAAGTCTGATTCTTTAATACAATACACTCCCATATTTGAAGACCACAAAGAGTCTGTTTGGCACTTTAGCAATGATGCAAGAGGTCTTATGGCAGACTTCAGAAGGTTGTTTGTCACTCTAGTTAATATAGATGACTGTGTATATAAGCCAAGAGTTCTTGTGAACATAACATACATTTTAAACATTTGTAATTGAATTTGGTTTTATGTAACTGTTGCCCCATGTAACATGAGTTTCTAGTGAAAGCACACAGGGATAAAACCCTACACCCAGTTTTTGTCAGGCATGGAGCGTGAGGTCTGCAATCAGCTTCTGCCTCATGCTCACCCACAGGCTCTGTTCTCTTTTGAGGTGATTTGCTGTGTATCAGTATGACCAGCAGACCATACAGAGTCAACAGACCAGCTGCATCCAGCCTTTTGGCTCCTTGAATTTCAGGATCCTGCCCCATCTTACCACCAACATAGCCAGCTTTGTTTCCTGCACACCTTCACAGGCATGATAGGTGTCCATCTCCATATCCTGAGGCCCTGCACGCTGTGTGTGGATCTCCTTTAGAAGGAAGAAGGAAACTTGGGAGATGTGTTTTTGCTTTTCCCAAATGACAACTGATAATTTTATTTTAATTGCTGGACAAGTGGGTCCTCAAATTCATATACTGCTGGTCATATTGTTGCTGTGACTTCCTGGGAAGTGGTTGGAGCTTTTAGACTGTGAGAGTGATATTGGAGTGTGGGAATGGGAATCCACCCTTACATCATGCCTTTGAAAATACTACACCTGTGTGTAGCTGGTCCAGCTCACTTCTCTGATCCATATAGCTGAGCAGGGGGAACATGCTCCCCTTGTCTATCATAAAGCATTATCCTGTTCCTTGTCAGGATGGAAGCAGTACTATACAGATCCTCTGCCAAAAATAGAGCAGGTTGGCATGATGGAAGGACACTGTTCAGAATAACTGCTGGAGCTTGTCTGCGTAAGGTTGATCTGCTGTGGGATGTGGAGAGGGATTTACTGTCATCTGGAAATAGGAATCCCAGTTAGGCAGCAGGCATTACACAAGTACGTGGTGAAAAGACAGAAACTCGTAAAGCTGCAAGGGTCCTTTTGTAAAATGTGTGTGAGTAGCCAAATGAGACAATAGCAACACTGCTAATTCATTTAATTAATATGTAATTTACTTGGAATAGTGTTCATTCTAGTCTGTCTTTCTTCAGAAAGATGTTTTCTGCTGTGGTGAAGCTGTGATTCATTTCCATTTCACTACTTTCATTTTCATGGTCTCTTTGTTAATTGTCAAGGCCTGTTTGATGATTACAGTGGCTAGTAAATGCATTGCTAAATTATGGTCATAAACAACAACGGAAAAAAAGACCCATTCATTTAGGGTTTTTTGGTGGTTTTTTTTTTTCCTATTTCTTTTCTTTCCTTTTTTTCCCCCCCTTCTTTTTTTGTCCCAAGCAACAGACTCTGTTCTAGTCACAAAAACAAAGTGTAGTATTTCTCCTACCCTGTTTGCTTCGCACCTTCTTTATTGTGTTTTCACTTTCATGTGCTTTTCCATGGGGTTACATATATTTGCTGTATGACAACCTGGAATGTAGATGATGAAGCAGAGCAAGAGCTGAAGTGCATTGGATTTCTGAGGATCTGAGGGGCATACAGGTATCTTGGCACCACTTAGAGGGAACTGCAAATCCCTGAAGCATCTCATTGCTTCTGGTGCATGATCCTCAAAGGAGGTTCCCCTGAGGAGGATTTCCAGCTAGACTTGAAAGACATTAACTAGCAAATGAGATAATTTTGAACTTATGTCTGCTCTGCAGCAGAAAGAAAGGATGTCACTCACTGGGCCAGAAGTTAAGGTACAAAAATTTGGAGGAAATGTAAGCACCATCCTTGTTCGGTTTGTGCTCTGTGTGCATGTATTGTATTAAGCTGTGCAGAAGGAAATAGAAATAGAGATTTTTGCCAAGTTGGTGTCAAAACTAGGCATTACCACAGGCACTTTAGTAAAAACTCTCCACAGAGGATGATATCTGTATGCAAGCCTTTACATTTTTTCCTTGGTTTTGCTTTTGATGTTTTGCTCCTGCTCCACAACAGCAAGTATGAAAATAACTCCCTTCAGTCTGTCTCTAATTTCAGTCCTCCTCCTTTTTCTGCAGAATTGTGGCATTTTGAGCTTAAAACCATCTTTGCTTTAGAATATATGAAAACTTTCTGCCCAGCCAAAGATGAAAGATTATTTTTGGCACGTGGACAAAAGATTACTTGATCCTGTCTAACCCACGAGACTAGTTTGATCAGTTTAACTATGATGTAGTAGCTTTCCCAATGCTATAGCTTTTCCTCTTATAGACAGAGTCTCAATTGAATTCAGTATAATGAAATATTTATTTTGCCTGCTTTAGAAATGTTGTAGTTTGAAAATATATGTCTTGGTACCAGTGGTTACATCATTTATTCTTTAAAGCAGCAGAATATTAGATAAGTTTTAGATGTTACACTTAAGAAGTTGTGTTGGCAAATGAAATCTTTTGTGCTGTCTATTAAATGCAGTTCTGATTGACTCAACTGAAGTGATTAGTGCCCAACCTGTGTTATCCAGACATTTGTCAGATATTTTAGTTCATTTCGTTTCATACAACTGGAACTACGAAGGCAACCTTGTCATTGCAATTTTCACACCCTTTCTTTTTCTTTGTTCTATATGTCAGTGAAATCTTATCTCTGCAGTCTTCTGTCATAGGTTAATAGCCTGGAACAAACTTCATTTAAGTCTCTTACACAGACTAAACAGAGAGAGATTATAGAGAAGAAAGTTGGTGGGCACAACCACTGTGAGATAGATGGTATCTCAAAGATTCTGGTAGTTTTGAAATACCAACCAAAAGTATGGGAGAGGAAGGGCAGAGCCAACCTCAAAAGAGTGATTCACTCAGTTCAGGTACCTGTCTGAACCCCTAGGGCGTCCTTTCACGTCACAAAGTTCAAGTTTTGTATGAGCTTGTATGGCTTGGCTTTTAAAAAAAACCAACAAACATAAAGATCAGGCCTGGATTTATTTGTTTAGTTGTTGTTATTGTACATACAAATCTACAGAAGTTTGCATGGACTCCTGGAAAATCTGTGAGATAAAGTTTTCTTATTTCACAGTCTTACAAAAAGACTTGCACTTGTTTTTCTTCAGTATATCATTTAGTGACAGGTAAAGTTACTCCTCTTAAATAAGGAACTGTTTACATGTTATTTACATGTTCCTCGATTTCTCCCATTTCCCATGCAGTTTCTGTTTAAAGTGTCTCAGAATAGCTTTTTAAAAGCAATTATTTTTGCACAGAAAGGTAAACTGCAAGCAGACAAAACTGTTAAAACAAAAAGGGAAGATCTGGGCCAAACCCTGGTCAACTTGGAATCACTGCTTTTTGCCTGAGAGAAGCAGAGAACCCTGTAATAACATTTTGCTCTGTCCCTTTCCAATATATGCCCTCTCTGTTAGGACTGTGTACTTTTACTATCCCCTTTGATCCTGTGTTCAGTCCTGGAAAGAATAAAATTTGCCAGCCTAGATTCAGACAGTGAGGGGGCATTCTCCCATTAATGACTTTTCTACAGTTTCCTCCAGGACACTGTTATTGTTTTTAACCAATCTTTACTCTTGCTTCATTTCCTGTTTGTTCCCCACCCATTCCCTTTGCTTTAACTGTTTGCAGTTAGCCAGCCTAATAATAATTGCACTGTGATTGACATCAGGTTCAGAAAATGCAACATGATTTTCCCCACCCCACCCCCCTGCCCCTTTTCATAAGATACATCACAAACCACCAACTCAGAACCCTTGGAATCCCTGGAGACCTTAATTCAGATTCTGGTAAAAGAGCCTTACATTTTGCCTGCTCTGAAAAAAATTCAACACAAGTGGCTCTTGAGACTGCATGGATGAAACCTTATAGAACAGAGCCTCTCAGCCACTGCCATGGGTGGATGTTTACAGGTACAGTTTGGTAAGGATGCCAGTTGTGTTATGCTGGTGACAGCATTGGCACTGGAATGAGGGACAACATTCTTCCAGCACAGAAGAATGCAGGAATCTCTGGTAGGTTGTATACCCTGGGTATACAAACCCCAGATTTTTGAGATGATCTTCACTTGCTGACATTTCTAACTGTCCTGCAATCTGAACCACAGCAGTTCTTGGCTGGGGGTCCAGCTGTGGTGTGGTAGGGGAAGAACTGCAACCACAGCAGGATGTCTGCACCCTGAGTGCCCAAAACCCAGGGCAAGCAAAACTCCAGGACTTTGTACCAGCAGGTCCCCCTGGGTCAGATGTTTCTTACCCTTTTTTCATAATGATGGCCACAATCTTCACCAAACATGGAGTCACCAGTGAGAGAGGTGCTGGGAGACTTGCTTTCCCATGTCTGCACCTTTCCCAGCTTATTTTGTCCTCTCTCTCCAAATATTTCCTACCCACCTGCCCTTTGAAGCCCCAGAACCCCACGGTGCTGCACCCAGAGTGGTACCAAACATGTTGCTGCCACAACACATCTCACCCTTCACGTGAGGGGCTGCAGAGGAGCAGCTGGCAGGGACTGACTCCACAGCACTGCTGGGACTTCAGCTGCTGGATGTTATTTCTGACTGCTTTGGCTTTTGTTAGGTTGGTTTTGTTTGTTTGTTTGTTTCTCCCTCCCCCCAGCCCACTCCTTTTTGCTCCACTTACACCCCATCTCCTCACTCCCCATTATATCTCTCTTTTTATTTCTTTTAAAGAAGGTTCAGTAGTTTGCAGAAAATGTTGAAAAATGTTACTTTGCTGGGCAGGCAAGGGTCAGTCAGAAATAACTCTGTGCTAACCAGGAACCTGAGGCCTTTGGGAGCCCCCTAATAACAACAGTAGCTCAGGTTTGCAATTTAAACAATTCACCAGTGTTGGGTGAACACATAAAAGCACAAAATACAAAACTCCAAGAAGACCTCTGACAAACAGAACTTTTTCTCTAAAACAAGGTTGACCTGAATTGTATGGGAGTAGAAAGATGAGGTGAACGATTGTGTGTCTTGGGGAGGGAGATTATAAGTTTTGATAAAAGTGAACTTCTTACAAGTATCTTTTGCACAAGCAGAAAAACAATAGTCTGGAAGGCTAGATGATATGCCAGAAGTATTATTGTCCTTATTCTTCGAGGAACTGTTTGTTTTCTCCTATTGTGTGTTATCTGATCTCAGCAATTAAAGTCTCTCCAGTGGAATTTTATGAATGTAACTAAGATTTATAGGGTGCTACAGAAGAAAAATATTTTTGAAGTTGTCAAACACTTCCTGTCATAAGACTGTAAAGTGTTGAATATCTGCCTTAGGCAGATTTATTGATTTATTTAAATTCACTGTTCCCTAGACATCTGCTTTGGTCAGTCTCATAGAGAAGGTGCTGAGCAAGGTGGACCTTTGGTCTGACCTTACACTCTCATTCTTTTTTGTTTATTTTGTTATATTGAATGATGCAAAAGAAAATACTTGGTTCACCCTTTTAAAAATAAAAGAAGAAAAAGATAAACTAGTAGGCTTTTATTCAAATAGTCTCAATACTCCACAGCAGTGAAGCAGAGACAGAATTTTCCAGGTGTTTGACTCTGTGCCTTTGCCATGACTTTTGAGTATGTGCCCGTATATGTCTACTTTAAGTGATTTTAAGAGATGCTGAGGTAGAGGTGTGGGAGTAAAGGGAAAGATTCAGTCTTGGACAGTGAAGATTGTGAATTATTACTGGTAGACAAGAAGAGCGGGACTGAAATGAAAGAGAAGCAGAGAAAAGATAAAGTAGGCAGGATTTAGGAGAAAGGGCAGAACAAGTACCTTTAATCAGGAGCATGGAATGGATGCCCTTTTGCTGGCATCAGGTGTCTCTGAAACTTTGGTGGAAGATTCACTACGTAAGAGCTATACAGATATGAGTTTATTTTTGCCCTTGGTTATGTCATTAGCAGAAGAACAAGTTGCAGGAGGTGGAGCTGGAGGTTCTGAGCCAGATGACGAAGATGTCGTTGGCAGTGCGATAAATACGGTGAAACTGCTGTTTTCTCTGTTTGCCTTTTGAGAAATGTAGGAAATTACAGGCACAAAAGCTCTGTTAAAATAGCATTGCTTGCAAAGTCAAGCACTCTAATTACATTGCTGTGTAATTTCATTTCAGGATTCTTGTATCTGTACGTATGACACAGTCTACAATTAAATGATCACGTACAGTTTTTCTTCTATGCAGAACCTCATTGACCACAGAATGAAGATGGTCAATTAATGAGCAGCTGTTCAATATTGCATTATTTCTTGTTTGTGCAGTGTGTAGCACTATCCCTACAATTCACTGCTTTTGCTCTGAAGACAGAATTACTTATTTTTTCATAGTCTTTTTTGTGGCATTGTTGAAGAGAACATCTAGGTATATCGAACTTTTACTTTATCTTCATAATAGGTGGGTTGGGAAACTGAGAAAGAGACACATCTCAATTTTACAGATGGGAAACTAAGAAGCATAGATGTTGCTAATATGGAGAATCCAAGACATTTGAAGATATTAATTTCAGTTTATATATTTATATATATTATATATTTGTATTTTTTTAATAGTAAATACTATCTAGCATTTCATATGTGCAGAGTAATGCATCGAATGATTCAAGTTGCACCTGTGAGTGATACACAGAATGACAAGGAAGTCACACACCCAGAAAATGAAGAAGACAGAGCCAGGGATGCCTGGGAAAGTCCAGTTACACAGAGAACCTCACATAGGCTGTGGCAAGGAGGCAATCCAGCCTGCCCAAGCGGGATCCACCTACCTGTCTGCTAATGTAAGCTTTTATTTCCTTCCTTTCATCCCTCACCTCATCCACAACACACCTTCACAATCTGCAGAAGATGAGCCAAAGCCACATTCTCGCTGACAAGCCAGGCTTGACTCGTTATGCAGGAAGATTTGCTCTGTGCAATGCTCCAGAGATCTTGTGGAAAAAATGATCTGTGATTCTACAATTAGTGTATTGCAGTTTGTCTACGTGATGGGGCTGAACAAAGGTTGTACAGGCAGTTATTGTTCTTGGTGTCATAACTGTTGAGCACCAGATTTTGAAGCCTTGGTAGCACTTTGTGTGTATATCATGCTGTCTTTTCAGGCTAGACATGGTGGTTACAACAAAACCTTCTTCTCCCTTTCATCTTCCTCTTCCCTTCATTGGCCTTCACACCAGTATCAGTTGATGGTTTTATTATTTTTTAGATTTTCTACTTTTTACAGCTCTAGTGCAGATATTTCAATGTCCTGTAATTTATTCTCTCTCTAAATGTCAATTTCCTTGCTGCTGCTGATTTGCTTTCAGATATAATGCCTAAAGCAGGCTGTCAGCCATTCTGAAAGTATATGATTCTTCTCTCTCAATATCCCACAAGCGAAGTCTGGCTGGAAGGACAGGGGAAAACTAAATTGTTCTCATAAAAAAGAAAACATAGCACTAATATATCTTTATACTATGTTCAGGTATCCCCTTTGTGTTATTAAGGGGACTCATGATCTTGTGTGTTTTCTCTACAGGGGATCACATTAATTTATATTTATAAGGTCTCATGTAATAGATGCTTCCCAGAAACATAAAAGTGAGTCCAAAAGTTCTTTGGATGCCATCAAACCAGAAATAAGCACTGCATAGTATTACCCAGCAGCAAAAAAAAAAAGACCTCAGGATTCAAAAAATGAATGATAAAATTGTATGCATTAACTAGAGGCTGATCCTGCCACCCTTGTGGAGCTCCCATGATTTTGGTGCAAGGGAACTTTGTAATCAAGTATTGTTGAAAGCTTGGCTCTCCCTGAGACAGAGAAGGCACTAAGACATCACAACTGTGGGTATGTTTTTGTATAGAGAAATATTTAGATGGCTTGCTACAACTCAACAGGTTACCAGTCCGGTGCCCTGTGAAGGTTATTGTTGGTCCCTCTCTGGGTGTGGTAGCTCATCCCAACTGCAAGGTAATGAATCTTGGTGGAGTAAAATAATTTTAAATGGAGTTTTGTTACCTTCTAATTGTATAGGGTTGCAATTCATGTTTTTCTTGCTTGGCTGGTAGACTTAGATACACAGAAGCTTTTCTGAGTTTGCACTTTGACAGACATAAATATCTTTTCAGAAAACGTGGTTTTGGTTTTTTTTAATTGGTGTTTTAAAGGTGTCTCAGTGTTCCATACTATACTAACAGTGTGGATTTTGACAGTTTAAATAAATCCATCAATTTTTCCACCTATCTGTCTATCTTGGTAGTGCTTGGCATCCTCTTAGATTTTGCTGACTGTGTTTTAGGAAAAACAGTGTTATTTTGCCTGGGTTTAGTGGGGGTTTTTTCGCCTCTCCATAAGAGGCATTTCAGAAAGATAGGTGCTTGAATCACGTAACAATAAAAGTGTAACTCTTAAGTGTAATCCGAGTCTAAAAGGGCAACAAAAATTGACTCCATTTCAGTGATTTCCAAGGTGCATCTAAGATTATTATGAACAACTTTAAGGAACATAGTTCAGTCATTTTTAACCTCCCCTACCTCTGCAGCAGGCAACATTTTCTAAGTGTTATTGGCTGTTCCCCTAATGAGGTTCCTCTTGTCAACTAGGTGCATCGTATTTTTTACTCTTCAGGAGCAATCCCCAGTGCAAACACAACAACTGACCTATAGGTCATTTCAGGCAACATTGAAAGACTAAATAGCACTCACCCCCATGCTATTATAGATCAGCCAGTCACCTCTAGGTTTCACCTGGTGAAAGAGGGTCAGTGTTCACCCCCCTCTCTTGGTGGCCTCTGCAAAGTCTCCACTGCTCCCGTGCTGGCCCTGGCTGCTGGAACACAGGTTGTCACTGCTGTGGGGAGGGAGAAGTTGTGTTGTCACACAGCCCTCTCATTGCAGCTTCCAGCCTTCCCTGGCATCCATCCTCTCATGGCACTGTGACTCTGCTAAAGTCTGGGGGAGGACTTGACTTGAATGATCTTCCCAGAAAGGTAGAAAAGGCTTCTAAACTCTGCATCCAGATTTTTCTTGAAGAGATAAAGGCCTCCCTTTTTGTTTGTTTTTTTCTTTTATTTTTATTTTACACACACATGTGTATATATAAATATATATATTAAAGGAAAAAGAAAAGACAACACTCAGGATAATTGCATTTAATGGTATAAAAAACCTGACTTATGAACAGCTTTTTCTGTGTAATGGCTCCTTGTGGTTTAGTCTCTCCCCTTCAGTCTTTCTTTACGCCTAGGAATGTGGGAACTCCTTTTTTTTGTAGTTATCAATCTACAGTCCAGTCTGAGACACCAAGAAAAGTCTTCTTCCATCATCTGAAGGACTTGGCTGTGCATTGTCTCCTTGGTAGAGCAAGGTGCTTCTTCTCAGAGACTCCACAAGAGCTGCACAGGAATAAGCAGTCCAGGCTTTTCTCTATTGAGAATTGAGCTTCTCCTACCAAAAGGCAAAGCTGGACTTCTCACTCTTGCCTCCTCCCGCTTGCAAAGTGCTGTCATGTAATAGAATGAAGAGCTGGGTCTGCAATGAGAGATTTAAAATCTGAATTCTAAAAACAGTTACAGTCTTGATGAGGGTCTGTATATTTAGTTCACTTGTAATTGGTTTTAATTTGTTGCATCTTTTTTTAAAACGTGTGATTTGAATCCGAATGTGGCTTGCATTAGCTTTTGATTATAAAAATAAATAATATCAGATTCAGTAGATTCAGCAATTTCTTTGAGAATGATACTTCCTCAGCCCACCCAACAGTGGCTTTTTCCAGAATGAAGCACTTCAGCTTGTCAAGCTGTAACTAGGAGGCCATCACCTGGAGGACTAGAGTCATTCTCAGGGCTCAGTATGCACAGCACCAGCAGTTGCTGAGAAAATAAGCACCTCTTCTTTGGGCTGTCAGCCTATCTGCCACTCTATCATTGCTGGGATAGATACAACTCTGATCAGTGTAAAAGGAGTGGTTACATATTTTTAGTAAATATTTTCAGATTCCTTCAGTGATAGATTAGCAACTGAAAAAAATTACTCCTTTATAGGAGGCTTAGGGTCGTGCTTCATATATTTCTGTATTTTCCTTCAGCTGTGTCTCTGTTTTTTGATTGCTAGATGGAGCATTAACAGCATTTCCTCTAGGACCCAGATTAACATACTGGTGCTAAAGAGATCTTTTCTCTAAGTGTGCTGGATTTAGTAAAAGTGTAGATCATAAAGCACAGGGCTAAATAATTAGGGATTTGTAATTTGTTTTGGGGATTCAGGAAAGATTTCAAAGTCAACTTATTCACTAAGTATCAAACAAAAGTCCTTATTGTGGCTTAAAAGAAGACCTAATATGAATATATATATAAAAGCTCCAGAAATGAAGCTTCCAAAGAACATGTGGTTCATTTCTTGAAGCTAGTGAAATTTTTTATTATGAAAAGTGAGCAATTGCAAGTAAAACAAGCTAAGAAAACATCTAAGCATTTATTTACCTGGATGAGCAATTTTAAAGATAGGTTCAATACAGTATATGTTTGCTAAATGCTGTGCTATCATGTGTCTTTGATGTAGATTTTTTTCCCTTGTATTCTTTCATTGGAGTGTCTTCTTTTAAACTGCATTTTCTTAATTTTTTTTTTTTTTTTTTTTTTTTAGAACACAGAAAGAAATGCTACTGACCAGCAAACTCTTAGGAAATCCTTTTTCTGGCCTCTTAATTTGTTCCTGCAGTTTGACATAGGCTTCCATTTGTAGGCAGAAACCCTTGGCTATCAGCCTATAGATGATGCTCATATGTACAATCAGATATTTAAGTTTTACTCTATCAAATAAGAATGTGCTAATGGTACTGACTCATTTCTGGGTCTGCATACAATCAAAATGTGGGGAGCAAATTTGGAAGGAGCTTAGTGGTATTTCTTTTCCACATGTCTGGAACCCATGAGTCAGAACTCCAACACATACATTTTGCTTTTTAAATAGAATATGCTATAGTTATTTTTTTATATTAAAAATATGGTTTATCATTCTATAGAATTTTTCATCTATAGATCTCATGTAGGTTTACCAGTTAAGTAAGTAACTAATTCCTGATGGTTCTTGAGATTCTCCTAGGTCTTAACGTACCATTGGTTTCAGCCTGAATTAGAGGTTTAACCTTTGATTCAAATGAACATTCATACTGGGAAAGGTTCTTAAAATTAAGTCCATACTTACGGGATTTCCTAAAGTGGGTTGGGATTTAAGTACTTGCTCATTTTCCTTGTGAGCAAAAGCAGAATTTGGTCCCTGGCATCATGTTATTTCCTGGAGATAACTGTTCCAGCGGGGCTCAGTATCATAAGTCAGTTAAAGTATGTTAGATCCTGGTGGAGAAAAAACCAAAAAAAAGCAACCAAAACCAAACAACGACCAACCAGCTGTCTATTTGAAGCCCTTGTTCTGTAATTCTTCACTGGCCTGAGTGACCATGTGTTAAAGGTGTGGCTAACTGTGCACAGTGGACCTTTTGAGAATGGGCAGATACAGCATTAGAGCTGCACGGCTTTCACGTTTGCTCGCCTTGGCTGTCGTCTTCCAGCAGTGTGAAGGGCAGAGAGGGGGAAGCAAAGCACTTTCCAGTGAAGGAGCAGCTCCTGACACTAGGGGAATTTGTCTCATGAGGTTGGGGGTCAGTTTTTGGGGAAGGGAGGGCAGGAATCTGCAGCAGCTAAATGCCACGAAAACAGCGTGCTGCAAAATAGAAGGGAAAAATTGCCAAAAAGGTCAGAAATATAAATGGGAAAAAAAAAAATCATCATCCCATCATAGGGTGAACGCTCTGAAATTATGCTCTAACGATGAGTTTAATGGCATTTGACTGTCTGCAGGTTAGGTTGCTGCGCTCCCTGTTGTCAGGCAGCGGGGTGGGGAGGGGGGTCGCGATTTCGGATTAACTAAAAAAAGATGTGTGTGTTTTGGAGGTGCGTGGGTGAGGCAGTGCAAATGTCAAGTTAAGTACTGGTTATAAACAGTCTTTTTAAACAGCAGCACATTTTCATTCAGATCTTTTTAGGTTGTGAAGAATACTGTATCTCTAGCGCATATTTAAAATAAAAAAAGCTTTCTGGCAGCGAGCTCGCCGTATCTAGTGCAACGTTCTCACTCTGTCTCTCTCTCTCATCCTCATCTGTTGAAAGAGTAAAACTTCTGAGGTACGGCTTCAGAAATAGCAGCAGTAGCCAGCGCAAATGTGCAGTAATTGATTTGCTGCTGCTGTTGTTTGCCACTGAAGCAGTTAAACCTTCCCAAGCAAAACCAAGTCGTGCAGGCGAGCTTCTGCATTGTTGTTCAAACAGTGAGTTTTCTAATGCGGCTAATGGCAGACGAGATGATGAAAAATAAGAGCTTCTGGTTTATCCTTCGTTTCCATTTTGCACTAAAATGTATACTCAGCCATGCATATGCAGGCTATAAAGTAGCATATTTAATCTTCCACTTCGTCTCCACAGCTTCTCTCTCTATACCAAAATAGCAAGGACTGGAGTAGCTACTCTTTCAAATGGCACTTACTGTTCTTAGACGGGCTTTTTGTTGTTTTTAGAGTTTTCTGTTTTTAATCTGAGCTAAGTTTGAACAACTGTAATGGTGGGAAAATCTATCCAGGGTTCATTCTTTTTTACCACGGAATTGGCAAACCAAGAAGAATAGACTTTGTCATGTGCAAATATAGTGACCATAAATGGTGCTGGAGGCTTTCTCCATTGTCCTGTGACTTTGCCACGAGAGAAAGCGCGCGCGAGAAAGAAAGACACGTTTGATAGAGTTGTGAAGAACGCCTGAATGGCTATTGGGTGTTGGGCATTGTCTGGCGGTGACCTCAATTCGGTACAGTAGAGACCCTTGAAAGCACTGTCTGAAGTCACAATACCACTATTCTCCTCCGCTCCCCAAAAGGGATTAGTTAAAAGGGTGACGTTCCGTGCAGAGAGTTCCAAGTATTCCCTGAAACAAAGGGCCCTGAAATGTTTTTGAAGTTATTTTTAATTGAGTTGAACTAATTTAATAAAGGTCCCAAGAAGGAGGGGGGAAGAAAAAAAATATAAAGGAATGTGATTGTTTTATGATTCCTCGCAGATGGAATGGACATTTATAGCATACTTCTTCTTTAGTCTTCCAGAGAACAGTAGCCCCATTTACAGCTACTGTTAGCAATTTAAAACTGCTCCAAAATGAAGTCTTTCAAGAAGTTGACAGCTTATAAATAAATCTGTCTGATAAAATTGAACATAAACTGCATCTGTGGTTAGTTTGCCAAAATTAATTCTACATTTAATTAGAGATAGCAGTCAAACATATTTAATAAAAAACAGTCTTGGAGAGTAAATCAAATGAAGTCAGATTTTAGCAGATGCTTTGCTTTTTTCCCCCCTTTTTTTCTTTTCTTTTTTTTTCGTTTCCTCCCAAGGAGTGATGAAGTGACCTCACCTCTATGATCCTCAGATATTTAGAAGAGCAGGCTGGGGGGAGGCCTGGGCAACCCATGAGATTATGTAGGAGAAGCCATGAATGACTGGCCTCAGACAAAGGGGGGTAATTATGGTGCTGCAATTTTTATTGATTTCTATAATTAGGATTTTCAGCAACGCGTCTGTGTTTGCTGTAAATGTTGAAATGAATTAATATGCTAATTATTAACCAAAGAGCAAAATTTGGGTTCGGTCTGGACTTAAACCCTCTGCATCCCCCAAGTTCAGGTGTGTTGGCATAGGTAGACTGGAAGTTAGGCTGTGCTGTGGTTATTAATTACCTGAATTGTGAATGAAGTTTTATTGTTACATCTTGAAATTGAGGAACCAGGTCCCTGCATACAAAATTTATATTCACTGCTTTGCATTCTTTTTCATGTGCAGCTCATTCATGTCTCTTCAAAACCATGACTTAGCCGGTGTAAATAGGTACAGCTCCCACTGCGTAAAGGGAATCTGGCTCTTGGCAACAATTTAAAAAATACAAGGAAATAAAATAATTCAGTGTCCCAGTTCACCAAATAAAGTCAGACAAGCTGTATCAAAAGCATTTGATCCATTGCATTTTAAAATTAAGTGGAACATTTTTCTTTTATAATCCTCCCTCTCAAAGCATCTATCTGTCTACCACCAAAAAATCCCAAACTTTATTTAAAGCCCAGGCCTTGTATAGGAGATTTTAACCCACGCTATAAAGATATTAAAAACTTGTTAAGGTTACTAGAGAAATCCTGTCTGCTTGGCTTTTTTTTTAATGATGTAGGAAATGACATGATTTTTAGACCTAAGGTTGAGTGCATGAAACTCTCTTTCTTTCAGGAGTTCAGGTTGCTTTTGTATATTTTGCATCCCAAAATAAATATTGCACGAACTCACTGTTTCCCATGTGGAAAGTATTGATTAACCGTTCCTACAACGTTCTTCTTTCTCATTTGTATTTTTTTTTCCCTTTTTTTTTTTTTTTTTTTGAAACAGTTTTAAGTTTGTAGAAATAAAAAAAAAACCTTTAAAAACATACAGGAAACCCTGATAGGTAGCGTGGTTTAGATATCCCTGGAGGTCACGCTTAAAACCTTATTTAGTTAACCTTGTTAAAGTTCTACTGTTACCAAAACCCCAAATGACCCAAATTATACATAGGAGCCCCTAACTGAGAAATGTGGAACATTTTTAGTACACTTTTTTGTTAACGGGCTGTTGCAGCAGCACAGTCACTTGCAGACTGAAATAAATATTTGTTTCTGCTTTGAAATGCAACAGAAAGGGATCTCTTTGCTTTCCTTTTGACCCTTAAATTATGAATGGTAATGTTCAGCAGGGACTGGTTTTTAACCCCGTTGATGAGGATGTCATGCACACACACATGTCCATCTCATTGCAGGGAGGCTGCAACTTGCAAGTCTAACAAATCACAGTGCGCCCAGTGCCTTAAAATAAACCACAGCAGTGTTGGCTTCCACTTTCTAGGAACTGTGGCTGAAATTTCCAGGGTTGCCTATGGAATTTGAAGTCACTGGCCTTTTTAAAATTTCTTGGGAATTTAGATACAAAATTCCACAGACAGCTCTGAAATGCTCAGCTCTTCTTATTTGAGCAGTGCAGAACTGTTTTCCTAATTCCCAATACACTTTGTATTAGCTAGGTCCTCAATCCATAGAGCTGGTATGTTAAATCTTGTCTTGATTTAAATATTGGATTTGACCCTACTGACATCTGTTTATGGCATATGTGTAGTTATTTCTGAGAGCACTCCTTGAGTGAGACAGTTGACTTGAGCATGACTTCATATGGTTAATTATGCTGAGACAAAAGTGCTTTGCTGAATCAGAGGCTTGAAAGCTACTGTTTTGTGAGAAATATCCTTAGAGGAGTTTTAGGAATGATATATGTGCATATGCTCATTACCTGCAACACACATTCATAGAGATATGGGTCTTTTAAAGAACAACTGATTCTCTAAGATCTAATGTATTTCTTTGAATATGGCCTAGTGATGATATATATCAGTCTTCTCTTTAGCCTTCATAATTACTTATTCAAATATTTCCTACTTACCCACATTTTAAAGTTTTCAAAGGCTTATCTTTTTAATGTGATGTTCAAAAGTGATGTGTGAAGGTCATTAAGAATAAAAATTGCCATTTTGAAGCCAAGCTAGAGATTTTACTCTTCACTTAACACACAGTTACAATTTGAATTTGGAAGGAAAAAAAACCACTGCTTACATAAAGATGTCTTTAAAAGTAGAGCACCTCCTTACAGAAATTAGCTCTTGGTTTTAATTGCATATCAGTGCTTGAATCTGGTGTGGATTTCTGAAGTAATAGGATGCTTTGATGTTTTATTAAATATTTTTAAAAGGTGGGACTTTCAGAGAATTAAGCATGCGTATTGTGTTTTGTGTACCAAGAACAGCATAATTTCTTTCCTGTTACCAGTACTCAAGGAATCTAATATGGACCTGTTTTTCCAATTTTCATAGTTTACTTTTAATACTTGGTGTGTAATAGCTCTTTTTAAAAAGGGATTAGCTTAATGCAGGTAAAAGGTAAGGAGTTTCTTTACATAAAACAAAGCAAGGGTAGGCTTTCCTCTTTTGCCCCCAAAGTGAGCAAGTCCATCCTATTGTGAAGAACATTTGCTACCCAGATTACAATTGTAGACAGAATGGAGAATCATAAAATTTGAGTCATTTCTCTGCAAAGGAGTAAACAGCAGAATCTCTCAATACTTTCTGATCTTCTGTTATTAGAATGTCATTGAAAATTTCAGGAGGGTTAGGTTTATGTGTTGGGTTGCTTGGTTGTTTTTTTAATAATTTGGTACTTGTTAATCACATCCAGTATAGAAATAATATAGCTCACTTAGGCTTTCCATTATGAGTAGAGGGCTCAGGGTCACCAACAGCCACTTTCCCACCCTGTACTTGTCTTGCAGGAGCTTTGGAAGATGAGCTCCATCAGTCCATCTCCTTTATCTGCTTCATTCTCTCTTTTTATGCAGTGGGAATAACTGTTGGGTATCTGCAGGTAAAGACATATTTGCTGCTGTTTTCCTCTTATTGCTGTGGTTGAAAAAAAAAACCAGAAGAGGTTCTTCATTGTGCTGTTTGTGGTAGGTACAGTTTGGACTAGCAGTAAAAATCTGTCTGAAGACTATGATTCAAATGTTGGATAAGTCTTTGGGTTGAGTGGGTCAGTGTGTCTCAAATACAGGAGTGGAGGGGACTATTATACTGAGAAATTAAACTGAATTGGAAGGGTTCCCCATGTAGAGTTTACTGTGTTGAGGGCATACTTTGATTGCTCTTCCTACAAGCAAACAAAATGTGAATGAAAGCAGATGTTTTCACTCTACCTAGAGCCTTATTTGGATAGTTTGATAACAGTCTGAGTTGAGTCAGTGAAATTGTTTTAGGGGCAGATGATGCTGAGCTGGAAAATATGGGTCTCTAATCTGCCAAGCTTTTCAGGAAGCTGCACTTCAAGAAAATGTGCCTGCAGGTCCAATAGAATTTGAACATGATTGCTGTGTTATTCTCTCCAGAAAACCGGGTTTGAGTATTTTCACTGTCTTACTAGCTTTCCTTTCTGATTGGTATAATATAAAAAAGTTGCCAGAAGGATAAGAGAAGGTTTTGGAGGGGCAGGGAAGGAAAAAAAAAAAAAAGGGAAAATGTGCTGTCATGCTGTTTCAGCCACCCCACCAATTTTTACTACAGTGTTAGCACTGCTAACTTTAAAAAAAAAAAAAAAAAAAAAAAAAAGGTTGAAGATGAAGGTGAAGAAGTTTGGGCAAAGATAAAGAAACATCAACAAGTGGATTGACTCAGATGTGTTTGCTCCTCCTCCTACCAGGAGATAAGGGGTTTTGTGAACAGAGATGAATTGCAGGAGGAGGCAGAGTAATACATGTAAGATTCATGCAGCTGCTGCTTATGCTGGATTTTCATGCTTTACCCTGTATTTTGCAGAAAAAGAGGTGATTTGAGTGTTGGGTGGCCTTCTTTTCCTCTTCTTAACTCGCTGACTGATCTGAGAAACCCAGAGGGCACCAAAATGAAGTGGTACTGCTGGATAAACACAGCTGGGGGATCACAGAGCAATGCCTACAGACTCGATCCGATATTCAGTGTGACATGATCTGCACCACTTGGAGGATGAGCAAGGCCAGTCTGTATCCCATGGGGCTGAGCAGGTGCAATTAGAGAGTCAGAAAACATGGTTTGTTACTGAGGAACTGGAGGCCGTCTCCAACTGAGATTTTTATTTTATTTTCCTCTCTGTGTCGTCTCTAAGGCTATAAAAGATGATTCAAAATTGGAGGAGAAAAAAAAAAAAGTTCTTGAAAGTTTCACAGCTTTTTGTACCTAATTTTTGATTGCATTTACAGTTGCTGGAACACTGCTGTTCTTGTATGTGGGAACTGGAAATACAAGCAAAAACATTCCTCTGTAGCCTTGTTTCAGGGACTATGGTGTTTACTCCATCTGGTGATTGCTGACTGCCTTGAATGAAAGGGGAGGCAAAAAAGCAGTGGCTGCAGAGTTCTCCATGCTCTGTCTTACTATCATTATAGACAGGGCACTAGTGACAAGTATTCACAGGATATTATTGCCTAATGTCTCTAAATCAAATAAGATTGTGTCACAGAAATTAGTTAAGAGGATGATTTTATATCTCAGTAGAACTGGAGGTTTGGTTTAGATAAGAGGCCACTACTGCTGCAAATGCAGAACTAGATTGCAGCTGTACAAGGCAAATTTTTTGACTTGGACTGACTGCTGGTTTTCAGGACTAACAATTTTAATTAAGTTCCTGCTCTTTCGCTAAGTGTTTTAATGAGAGGATTTTTTTTTTTTTTCATCTCTATCAGTGCTGGAAAATGAACCTGTTCTGGTCTTGGATATTGTCTGCATTTGGTATGCTAATAAGGGGTTCATATTGAGGAACTTTAGTGTAAACCCCTGATTTGAGGTTTGGAACTAGATGATCTTTAAGGTCCCTTCCAACCCAGGCCATTCCATGATGCATTGATTTGATTTTGTGTAATTCTGTGGGCAGGATGAGAGTTTTCTGCCGTTTCATTTGAAAAACATGCCTGTCCACATAGGACATCTGAAATGTCCAGTGTAACCTGGGCTTGATTTCTCTTTTGAGTCACCAGTGATGCCTCTGAAAATGAAACCAGCCAGCAGCCACTATTCATTCCATCAAGCCTCTGGAAGTTTATTTTGTGTTGCAGCTTTGCTTACCTCGTGTTTAGCTGAGGAGAGCCTAAGCCTTAGTGGCAGAGAAAATACCGATTCCAATGCAAATGTCCACAACAAAATGGTCATCTATTCAGCCACTGAATCCCTTTTTGGGCTAGTACCCCAAGGAAAAAGAGAGTAGGTTGTCATGGAAAATTTAACTGTGTTATTGCCAGTTTGCCCACAATGAAAAATGCCAAAGAAGAGTTTTGTTTTTAAAAGAAAATAAAAAAGTCACTCCATCCCTGAAGAAGCCTGGTTTTGAGCAATCCCCAGCTCTGAATCTTTCTGAAGATTGAAAAGATTTATACAGTTTGATTAAACTTTCCCTAAGAACCCACATTTTGGGCTTCCTGCTTTGAACTGATGAGAGCCTTCTGAGGATTGCTCATCGCACCTGGAAACCAGACAAATTTCCCTCCTCTGCACTGGAAACTCCTATACTTTTGGCTTCTCTCCCATTCTGCATTTAATTATTTTGAATTCCAGCACACCAAGCCAAGTTTAACTGCTACTTTCCTGTGAGTATTCTTTATTCTCCAGCTCTCATGCTGCCTGGCCTGTCGTGGTGTGCAAGTGAGCAGCAGCAGTGTGACAGGGAAGAAGGTTTGTTAAATTAAGACCCTCTTAGTCCCAAAGGAAAAGGGTTACTCACTCTTCCATAGATGAAAAATGACCTCTTCCTCTCCCCTTGCCCCTGAGGGATATTTTCCTGATATAACAACATGAAAACTTGGCAGGCTCCATGTGTTAGATGACACTGTATGTTGATGAAGGACATTTCTGTGATATCTCAGCAGGGGCAGACAAGATGGTATTTGGAGAGCAAGAAGAAAAGAAGAGAGAAGAAGAAAAGAAATTGGATGGGGGGTAGAAGTGCAAGGGTCACGCAGGCTGCTGGTTATAACTTGTAACCTGCCAAGACTCACATGCATGACACGGGCCTTTAAAAATGTGTGACAAATACCTCAAATGAGGGACAGGACACCAAAAAGCAGGGAAGGCAAAAAGTATAAAATGAATGGGGAATTTGTGGCCTTAGTATAGAATGTGAGTTGTAACCTTGGCCTGAAAAATTTGTTATTTCTGATGTCCTTAATCTTCCAGGATTAAAATGTGAGAGTGCCAACAAGAGGGGAACGGAGGTAAATTGTTATTCTGAATTATTTATTTGTTAGGAAATAATGCTTGGGTACAATCAAGGATAAAATCCATTTGTGTGGAGCAATATACATTCACAGGCAGAAAGGGAAAAAAAGGCAGTGGCTGCCACAGTAATCAAAATACAGCTAAACAGAATTGGTTATAAAGTTAGGAGTATACTTCATAGTGGGCGAGTGGAGAGCTGTGTGGCTCCTACTAGCAGAGAATAAAGCTGCTAACAGGAAATACTATTGAGATAATGGAATTTCTTTCTTCCCTTTTTGTGGAGGGATGAATGAAAGATTGAAAGAGATATTCAGATTTTAATATATATTTAACCAGCTCGATTCACTCCTGGCACAGGCCCATGTACGTCAGATTTCACACAGCAATTCTTGCCTTTTCTTTTTCTTTTTTTTTCCCCTCAGGTTTATATCTCCCCAGATCTTTCTGTCAATCAGGTCTGATATACTGCATCAGTGTGATTGCTAACAACATGCATGATTATGTATGGGTGGAGAAAACATTAGTTTTCCAAGATATGAGGTATGGATGGATAGTTAGTCATCTAACTGTGACTTTGGGTTACACATCCCTTCTAACTTGATTCCAATGTATTTTTAAGGGAAACCGTAAAAGCACGTGGCAACAAAACAAGCTGAAGGCTCTGTTTTAGAAGTGGCAACATGAATATTAGTTTGCTGTGTGGGTTGGGCTGGGTAAGTGCCACCCTCTGAGCCGTGGAACCAGCAGTGGGCTCCAGTTCCCCCTGGCGCGGGTGGAGTGGCAGCTGGAGGTGGCACAGTGGGAAGGTGGGGTTGTATTAATGCTCGATTTATTTTCTAAAATATCCCTCTCTGGTTTTTCATGAAGCAATCAGCACAGAACACTGCCAAGACTCTGGGGCCCATCCTTCTCAAGAGGAGTTCAAGGTAGTGGATTGAGGGGTCTCATCCCTGAGTGAAGGGGGGAAAAAATCACAAACATGTTTCATGTGAATTTCACAAGTTGAGAAAACCACTTTTTGCTAATAGTTGCTTTAACAGATGTTGATAAAGGATTTTGTCCTGTGAGGCCCCTTCTAACCTGGCTAAGCAATTGGAAGTTGAGGTTTACACATTAGGATTTCCCCCAAATTCCTGACATTTATCAAGTGCTTTTGACATGATAATGGCAAATTGAGTTTTATTTTAAGTGTGGTTGAAAAACAGATGAACTCTTGCTATCCAACTACATCTGTTGTTTGCTCCTTCCAGAATAAATATGGCAGTTCCTGATGCTGAAACAGCTGGAAATCTTACATTCATTTGTGTTTCTTGAGGTGGAGTGTGTCCTGTGGGTTTACCTGGTAACACTGCTCATGTACTATTTATTTAAGATGCCTAGCTATGAAAAAGGTTACTCAGTGCAAGATTTCCAATGCTTGTATTTGCCAGCCTGGACATCTAGAGCAATATACCTTGATAATTTTTACTTCAATGTTTCCAAGTGGATCCAGTTTTTGGAATTGGTGAATATTCCTAATGCCAGGAGGTTTCTATAGGAGACACATGAAAGTTTGCTAACCAAACCAGCTCATCCTGACATAAAGTAGCACAATGGGAGCTTGATCTAGGGGCCACTTCAGAGTCAGTGACTGAAATCATTTGCAGCTGGGGGAGAGTGAAATGCGTAGTGCATTTCAATCCCAAACCTACAAATTTTTGTATTGGTAATATTGTTTTAGGTAATTTGGAGGTTCACCCCCTCCTCTGACATGAGTGTGCTGGCATAACACTGGCAGAATTTGCTGTCACAAATAGTACGTGTTCATTTCAGTTGTGCAGTGGGTGGGGACGTGGGATAAAGGTGCGGGGACAGAGGTGGGGTGGCATAAACATTTAAACAGTCCAGAGGGGTGAAGAAAGGCATCTTTTGTCTGCCTGGTTCCAGCAGAAGTTCTTGCTTGTGCTGCTGAAGATAGCCTGAGAAGATTAGAAGAGGCTCAGCTGGGGCAAGACAAAGGGAGACTGTGTAAAGCAGGATCAAGCCTGTTTGCTTAGCAGAGCTCTGTGTCTTCTTGTTGACAGATGTAGCTGGTGCAGTATCAGACCTTGCAGGCTCCTCCTCTGGATTGTCAAGTGACAATGGTTGCGGTAGTAAATGACAGTGTAAAGTACTCCATGAATCCTTTATTTGTTTGGCAGTTGTAGCCTGGGATGGGGATTTAATATTGAATGGACTCCAGATTGTCTAAATTGCAATCACAGTGTTTGTTTAAGCAGTCTGTGGGGACTGCTAAAGCATGTTAACTTTTGCTTCCATCCTTTTCATGTTGCAAAGTACTGAGGTAGGAAAAAAGGATGAAGGGGATTGGAAAGGAAAAGTTTGTGCTGCAAAAACACGGGGATGCAATTCTCCTTAGCTGCTGAGGACTCATCAAGGGTTTCAGGTCACCGATTTAGCATGTAGTATGATGGACAAAAGCCTTCTGCATTTCTTAAGTAAGAGCTTTTCCTTTTGCTGGTGCACTAATCTGTCACAGAGTACATGCCCCTATCTCAGCTCAGTTAAGTTGCTTTCAATGCCAGATCTCAGCTTGTAATGTCAGCAAAGAGCATGTACAGTAATTTGTACTTTGATAGCATTGTGGCACAAAAAAAAAAAAGAACAGACCAAGTCCACAAAGCAAAACAGGGGACTATCTACTGAAGTAATCAAAAATTGCCAAAAATAATCAGCTTTCCTTGATTCCTATTTCAAAATATAAAGGAAAATTCAATCCCCTTTAGGAGACTAAAGTACCCTGAATGTAGCCTTGCAACTAAGCAAGACAGAAAGGTTAGGGAAAAAACAGCCAGATGTAATGAATCCTGACTATAGAAAAAAGTGTTATTACAAATTCTGGGACAGAGGAGGGTTTTCTTTAGCAGAAAGGGCCCTTTATTTCATATCGTGGCTCAGGACACGCAATCACGTTGGAAGTGCTAACAAACACATTCAGTAACAGGTCGCCACTTGTTCAGTCAATAAAGACCCTTTCTTGCCCCGTGTTTTGCAGGATCCTGAGCCTCAGGTATCTTTGACAGAGCTGTAAACAATTCTGTGTGGCTGTGTGTTTGCACCGTCTGATAAAGAGGACTTTAATAACTTCCATGCCACATCTGGAGCACAATCCATCTTTACTTCTCCTCTCTGGTCTTACTATCCAAGTCAACTGCTTTTCCCCAGCTGCATGCTGATCTGTGGCTTTGTCTCCAGCAAAACTTTCCCGTTCACTACACTGAGCACAGTTCCTCCTCTGGCCCATCCAGAGCGGGAGAATGCTGTGAAAATAACATTTTTTTTTTTCTCCACCTAGTGGGTGGATGTTGAGACTCTGGCCCTGGTAAAGAGGGCTTGTGTGCAGCTTGTCTGAAGATCATTGTCCGAGTCCTTCCCAGTGAGCAGCAGGTTTTGCAGGAGCATCCTCTTGCCTGCAGAGGTACAGGAACAAGACAGTAGTCTGTATTCCCCACCAGCAAGGAGAGAATGCTATCATTTTCCAAAGGAGGGTTTCTTTCTCTGAGCACTTTGTTCTCCCCTTAAAGCAATCATCTCTTTCAAAGGTAATGGAGTTTTTCAGTGGGGGAAGAGGTTAGTAGTAATGATTTGATGTCTCAAGTGGGATAAGGACCTTAATGGTTTTTAAGGAAATCTTGGCTATATGAGTTTTGCTGATCTTATGCACTTTGTGTGGAAAATACAAAAGCACACAGATGATTTTGTGTAGTGTTCTCTCTTTTATTTAAGACCAAGGAATGTTCGACTTATAGTTTCAAAATTAATTTTTTTCATTTAATTAGGCAAAAATTTAAAGTATCTGTTACTGTACTTCTCTGTGTCTGTGTATGTAAATATGTAATCAAAAAACTGGCCAGGTGACAGTTTAAAACTTTGTTATTCATATATATCCAGTCACATCATCCAGACTTGTACTGGAAGCCCAGTTTTCAAGTAGGCTATGGTAGCATCAGCTCCGAGAAATCAAGACTCCAGCTCAGAGCAATACCCTTTTGTGTGAATACACATTTAAGTACATTCCCAGTTACAGATACTCTGAAGCATGTCCTGAAGTGCCCTCTCCATTCAGGAAATATGAGGTGTCAATCAGCCTTGGTAGGTGGACGTAAAATCTTGAAATATAACACAGACTGCGCTTGAAGTTTGGTGGCTGATGTTACTGCAACAGCACCAAGACTGTTAATTCCCAAGTTACCATATTTTAAAACTCTAAAATAGCTCAATCTAAGGACAGACCACAGCTTTTATTTATAATCACATTGTACATGCTTTCAGAGTTATACGTTTGCAGTACTTAAGCAAGGGTTAAGCCAACTCTAATGTCTGATTATTTGTTTTTATAATTACTATTGCCCTTGTATATATGGAAAGCTGACAACCAGTATGAAGTAGTTTTGAGGTCTTCACTCCCCCTGTTCTGATATCCAAATTAGGCCTTCTTTTTTCTTTTCTGTTTAAATTTACTTTTTCCTTTTTTTTTTCCTCCCATGATTTCCTTTTCTCAAATGAATGGGAAGAACAAATCCTCCTGTACTCTAGCATAGATCTTGTCTTCTTTATCCTCAGACACACAGTGTTCAAGGCTACAAACAGTAAGCCCCCCCATTCATTCCTTCAATCCCATGGCAACACTTAGGAGCCGGAAAAAAATCTCCCCACCAACCCTAGGATAAATTTTTCATCCTCAAAAATAACTGATGTGTTTTTAACACGTTTAACATTATGGGAAAAGGCTGCTCTGTGTGCAGTTGTTACTAGCTCTGTGTGATGTTTGTGCTTAGATATTGGTTTGCTGCTTCCAGGTCCTCCCTGGGTGGAACAGAGCCCCGAGCTGTGCCTCTCTCAGCAGCTGGGCAGCAGCAACAGCAAAGCCAGCAAAGAAAGCAGAAGTGCATGGGACAGCGTGTGGGACAGCAGCTCTGCTTTGTCCTCTCCAAGGCAATGTGTGTGTTGGGGCTTAGGTGATTGTCAGATCTGGCAGGCCTTCCTGCTGAAGTCTGAATTTTGATAATTGCTTGATGGACACCTTAGTTCATAGAATCACAGAATGGTTTGGGTTGGAAGAGACCTTAAAGTTCATCTAGTTCCAATCCCACTGCTGTGGGCAGGACACCTTCCACTAGGCCAGGTTGCTCAGAGCCCTGTCGAGCCTCAAGAGTCCAGTTGGGTCATGCTGGCTGACAGGCTGCCCCTCAGTGCACACTCATCTGGCAGCTGTTTGCACAGATGTGAGAAACAACTGATTTTAAGGTGGATGTATATCAAATCACACGGGGTTCTCTCTGAAAAAGCTCTGTGCCATTGGAATACATGAATGCACATCCTGCATCATTATGTGGGGATATTACCCCGTTATTGCCAATAGTGGGATGCGTGGTATGATACCAGTTGTAGATTAAGAACGTACCTCGTGGGTTCAGCAGCAGAGCAATTTTAGGTTATGTTCAGGGCTAAGATCCTGACTCAGCAAAAGCTGCAAGCCCTGTCTTCACTTCTGCTGGAGTCAAGCTAAGTGTGTGTTTATGCGCTTTCCTGGTCACAAGTAACTAAATTACTCTGACTTTTGTGTGGCTTTGGTGTGTTCCTTTTATTTCTCCTTTTTAACTGATGTTTTTTAAGTGTTGTGCCAAAGAGATAGTAGTGCCAGCTATGACTTTTTAATGTACAGATGATTGAGTCAGTAGACCACAAACACTTCTTTGGAGCTGTTACAATCCAGTGCATTAAAGCCTGCTCGGGGATGGAGGGATGCTGTATTTCCCACATTACTGATACAGTGGCTCTATTGTGTTGGAGTGGCTGTTGCGCATGTGTATCGTTTCCATCTGTCTGCTGAGACTCCTTAGGAAACTTGTGACGAGAACTACTTATTGGGCTTGTGCAGCAGCCGGATCTGAAATATTCACTTCAGAAAACCGTGGAAGAGAATGAATCACGAGCCTGTGAAAAAGAGCCTCTCTAATGCACAAGTCAGCCCCGGCCTTCCCTATCCCACCCCTTCACATATATTTTATTTTATGCTAATGGTATATTTATACTGATAGCAATGCCAATAGCCATATACCTCATTCATTTTAAAGTAGCCAAACATTCAGAACTTTTTTAATAATTGTAGCAGTGCTTCAAGTATTGTTAGTTTGATCTTGTTTGGGACAATGTGTTTGCCCTTGTATAATCAGTGAATATGAGGAGCTGTAGAGATCAATGCAGAGCCAGAAAGAACCATCAGCCGGGCTGTACCTTCTCCCTGCCTGATCTCCTCCTTACAAGAGGTCATAAAATTTCACATTATAATTTTATCATCAAATCTAGAACCAATCTGTCAGTTCCAATATATATCTGAGGAGTCCATTATGTAGAAAAGAGTATGCTTTATAGCACTATGAAAAACATTGGCATAGTAGATCGTGAAGAGTATCTTACATGTTATTTAGAGAGAAAATAATATATGTTTTAAAACTGTGAACTCTCGCATAGAGCTGACCTTTGGCAAAATCCCTTGCAGTGTCAGCTTTGAAAATGTTCAGTCAATCTAAATGTATCACAGGGGTTAAAAGGAATAAACAACCTACTAGTCTTTCAGCAGATAGATGGTGGGGTCTTGACAGTTATGGAATTAATGAATCAAAACCTCATATGGTTTGCTTCTGTTTAAAAAAAAAAAAAAAGGCAAAACCAAAAAAACAAAAAAAAAAAACAGGCGCACAAGAACAAATTGTGACTTACACCATGAGATTTTCATCATTCATATACCTAAGTAAAAGGGGGAAAGGAGACCAATAAAGAAAGAACATCAGTTGCTCTTATAGTTGTTTTAAACAGAAACCAACCATACAAATTTGACAGGCACTGTCATTTTAGGGGAGGATCATGATGCCATGATGACAAATTAGATGACTTTGAAGACCAGGAGATTAAAAGTCAGGTAAAATTTTGCAGCATAAACGACAAGGTCATTTGGTTAAGGACTAATGACAAAAATGTTTGCTATACCTTGTAGTCTCCTCCCTTGCTCAAAGTGAGAGTGCAGGACATATCTGATTTGGTATTCCCACCAAAAGTAGGAAGAAAACCATTGTACAACTCACACAGAATGTTGTGTACAGCTCTGTTTATGTGTGTTTAAAGGTATTACATGGCTTATCTGATATTAATGCAGCGAGAAAGAGAACAACATTTTAAGTTAAGGGATAAGAAAAAAGATGCTCATACATGTAGTGGTGATTAAATTTCAAGTGGAAATTAGAAACTGTATACAGGAGTTCACATCTCTTTTCAAGAGAAGTGCCCAAAAATTTTTCCCTACAGAGATCTTCCCAGTGATGAATAGTGAGAGATTTACTTCGTGTACCTTCATCTATCATCTGATTATATGTATCCCAGGATGATGCTGGCCTTTCTCGCAATATCATCATGTTGTTGACTTGCTATTGACTGTAACACCCAGATCCTTTCCCAAAGAAGTGCTCCCCAATCAGTTGCTCCCAATCCTGCATTTATGCAGTTAACTGTTCTACCTAATTATAGTTACATCTTCTTGTCCCAGTTGCATCCTTTTCAGGCTGCTCCTCCAATTTTCAAGATCATTTAGAATTCCAATTCTGTCTTCCTACTTTCCGTCTCTCTCAGTTTGATGCTGTCTGCGGATTTCATAGGGACACTCTTTATTCCATCGTCTCAGTTGTTAGTGAAAATATTGAGTAGAACCAGATTTAGGGAAGATCCTTGTGGAACGCTGCTCTATGCATTTTCTTCCATTTAAGTAACAAGCCATTAGTGATGGTTTTGTTGTTCTCTTTGTAATAGTGTATTGTTTTCCTGTCCGCCTTATGAGAATTCCAGCAAGACCATTTCTCTTGAAGATCCTGTAGTTTAGTTATGAGAAGGTAGTGTCAGAAAGTTTCAAAAAATGAACCACAAACCAAGTATGGCAACTACTACTCCTGGTGCTCTGTAAAGAACTGTAAGTAGCAGAAAGAAATGAGATTAATTTAGCAAGTTACTTTCCTGACAAATCAACACTGATGTATATTAATTCTCTCCATACCACTCATGCTTACAAAAAGTTTGTTTATTTTTTCTGATTTTCTGGGAACTGGAGGTAAACTGAAGTTTGTAATTCCCCCAATTTTAATTTCTTTCAAACAGGTACTGTTTTGTGTTTTTCTACCCATACTTTCCCTGCCCTTCATAAGTTTTATGCTAACTGCAGCAGAATTGCTTCAGCTGCTTGCACAAATGCCTTAGGATAAATGCCATCAGGTATAGCCATTTGCAGGTAACTTAAATATACTGAAATGACTCACATTGCATTGATCTTCCCCCAGAATATTTAATTTATTTACCATATTTTGGCACAAACAAAATTTTCTTGTGGAAAAGTTTGACTTAGTGAAGGTTATATTTCAATCAAAAATACACCATAGCAGACAGTTCCTGAATATCCCAAACTAAGAAACATAGAGGTATGTTAATTTCAGGGTATGTTAACTTCTGGGCAGTTTATATTTTAGCTCTATAAAGAAATATTTCTGCTATTAATACAAGTATTAAGCTCTCCTAGTAAAACATATTTAGTAAATATATGCTGGAATACTGAATGATGTGCTGTTTACCACTTGGATCTTTTCTTTATGTCTTCCCAACAGTGCTGCTTAACTGGTGCTGCCACAAACCTGATCTGGTGAAACAAACCCTAGGAGTAAGTCTGTTTCCCATACTTGAGTTAGGGTCAATTAATATTATTCATAAAGAGGATTTTTGCAGTGTTAGTTCAGTTCCCAGTGGGTTTGTGTTATGATCATCAACTCCTGACCAATTATTTGATCTGTTTTGACCTTTGGTATGTTCAAACAGTTGACCAAAGTAAGGCACATCCAATAATTAATCCTCTTAGACACTCATCCTCAGTCTTTTTGTGTTGAAAACAAATTCATAGTTGGGTTTTCAAAATAAGTAGATTAAAAAAATGGCTTCCTGTAGAAAGCTTTTGAGGGCCCTTTATTTGCTGCTGTTGTTACCTGACCATAAATTCCCATTGAATGAGACTATAACTGGTCCTGGAAAGTTTAGACATGAGATGATCGATGTTCTGGATTGGAGAGCTCAGGGAGGGTGAATATTGTCCTGGCTGGAGTTGCGAGGCAATAGTATTGATTTCTGTTCAAAGTACATATGAATGCCTGCAGATGCATTCTGTGCCCATTAGGTTCTGAATGGGGAGCTTTTAATTCTTGGCAAGTAGCAGCACAGTGCATAGGCAGGCTTTGCCCTGGTTTGTTTGTTTTAAGTTGAAGTAGGAATAATACTGCATGCCCATTTAAAATTAATTGACCCTTTGTTAGAGCGAGGGTTGTGCATTACTTGCTATGGAGTGATTCCATTTGTCCATGTGAATAAGTGCAAAGCAAGGATTCTCTCAGGCTGTGGCAAAACTGAGAGGCAGGTCAGATTTAATGGAAACATCAGTCATTAACCCTTCTACAGCGGCTGCCTAGGGAAATCCTTGTGGGGGGATGCTGCGTTGTTATCTTACCTAGCTCTGCTGAGCCACAGGGAAACCGTGAGCCTAATGCACCTACTCTGTCTCGCAGGGTTCACTTAGGAGCTCTGCAAGGAGACAAACATAGACCTTTCCTTTTGCTTTTCACAGAATATGAATCAATTAAAGCTGCTAAGTTCCAAGCTTTTACCATTACTCATGGTCCTGCTGCTTTTCCACTGCTGTGCCAAGACAGTGGGGAGTAGGTACAGGGTGGGCAAAGGCACACAACAGGAATCCTAAAGTATGTTGCCTTTTCTGAATATAAAAATGAACAGTTTTTTGAACTTGCAATTATGACAGAAAAGGGATTGATTTTTAATTTTTCTTTTCAAACTGTTGGGATTTCCATGCTTCCATGTGATGTGCCCATCAACAATAATAAATCCAGGTGGTTATGAGGATATATAAGATGAATTTAAAATGCAAAACAGTTGTTCATTTCAAAATGATAGTAGCTCTTAACAACAGATAGTTGCAAATAAATAATGGCTAGAGTGAATGTTATTTTAAAGTACTGTGTGTATGATGATTTTTCTACAGCATAGAAGCAGGCATGATCTCTGTCCCAAAAAGCCTGTGTATTTTACACAATGGAATTAAACAGTTTCTCAGGGTAAGGTTTGACCAAGGAACACTCTAAATCAGGTATTGTCTTGAATACGATGCTAAAATTAGAAGCTTGAACTACATCCTTTGTTGAATGGGAAAGCATGTCCTATTCAGTCCCCAAATTTTGGTGCAAAGTTGGTTTCATGTTTCTTTGTTCTGCCGTGCTTGTTGTGTTAAGTGGCAACATTACAATACATGGAAACTAAAAGCATTGATTGTAAGTTGTAGGAAAATAGAGGGGGTTTTGTAAGCACTCCCACCCATCTGGAACTTGCTGCTCCCTTATAATCAGTCACAGATTGTTAAATAAAGTCGACTTTACTTCATCCTGAACTCTTGCTTTATTCTCCTGTGAGTAGTCCAAAATAAGTATTGGATCCCCTAATTAGAACTGAATAATCAATTGGCTTGCATTACCTGCTGGCCTTCAGAGGTCTGTAGCCACTTTTCTATTTCCTCCTGATCATACTGTATTTAATGAAGGGGTTTGCTGGCCAGCTTCCACATAGGGTGCTTGCATTCTTGGTGACTACAGTTAGTGTTTTTATTTATAATTTGTGCAGTGCTGCTTTAAATATTTTATTATACAAAATGCAAATGATCTCCTTTAGTTTCCCTTTGTGGACGAACCTGTTTGCTTGACTTTCTGTATGTGTGTCATCTTTCCAACTGACATGTAGCAGTGTGGGATCTCACATTTGGATACTTCTCACTTGGCTCCGTGCTCATCCTTCCACTTACATTTTGAAGAGTAATTTCATATTTTCTTCTCTATCATTTTGTTTGCCAGCATGGATGAAAGCCATTCCTGGAAGGGGGTGTGCATCAGAGCTGGCACCGAGCAAACCACTGGCATAGGGAAGAGAAGCTGTTCCTGTGTCAAGAAGGCTTGGGCATGTCTAGGTTGTGCCGCCTATTCCACTCTCAGCTCGTTGCCAAAATTCTGTGTGCTCCCTTATGCCAAGACCTATTGAGAGAGAGACTGTCTGTGAGTGTGTGAATTTATAGATATTTAATTAATAATCAAGCAAATAATTTCCATAGTAATTGCCTTACCTATGGTGAGGAAATAAAGGGAAGGGGTGTGTGTGTGTCCTGTACTTCACCCTTGACTACAACCACCATTTGATTTCCAACTTGAGTGTGACAGGTGAGGGATTTTTTTGTTTGTTTGTTTGTGCTCTGTTTTTTGTTTAGGGGAAATTTATGAGGAGTTGTTTGTTTTGCTTAATTGATGCAACACAGGGTTCTTCCAAACCAGCCCCCTCATCAGAAATCTTTGTTCTGAGAAGCCTACTGTAATAAGGATTTATTGCGTGTAGCTCTGTTAATGTCACATGTTGGTGAGAGTGTGCCACAGATACTCCTCTGCACTTGAGCTGAACATGAATCTTTCAGTCCTAACTGGTGAGCCATGACTGTTTAGTTTGAGCTAAAGCAGCTTGTGTTTTTAGCTGTAATTCTTTGTTAGTCATTATGAATGTTAGTCATTACAGTGGCTAAAATAGACTCTATTTTTTGGCCCTGCTGTGAGAAGGTGAGTCAGGGTAAGGCATTTGTTAGATGAATTTGCTGAAGCTGCTGATTTCTTCTGAAATGTTGACAGGAAACAGCGTTGGCTTCAGCCCCAGTGAATCGTGGAGGTGCTGCACACCCTCCTTCCCACTGAGACCTGCAGCTGTGGCCCCACCTAAGGAGACCCAGAGGCATGCAGTCTAGGAGAGGAGCTTAGGAAGCACCATGTAGCTGAAACCCTGAGCACATCCAGAAAAAGTTAGCTTACTGCCAGGATCACTTGAGGAGCAGTGATCTACTGACTGCTTCATCCACTGTCCACAGTTGTCCTTTCACCATTCAGAAGTTGCTGGGGTTTTTTTGTTAGGATTTTTCAGTTAACTTGAAAATATTTATGTAGTTTTGATGCCATCATTATCCTTTGGGTTACTTAGGCATTTTTCATCAGGAAGACTCAGTTTTCATCTTGTTAGAGCAGTTCTTGCTTTTTCAGCAGCCATGAAGTCCGGGAAGTTGAGCAGAGACTTCTCTCATTCTTGGTACAGAGCTACCATAACTCTGGTTCCTCTGCAAGACTCAGCTGCTGTGCTAACACCATGTCAGCTGCCTGTAATTGCTGATGAGGCAGCATATAATTGTCCTTCCATCACCCCAGATCTCACCAGAGCTACAAAAATGAGGAAGAGAGGAAAGCATGGACATTTTGTTGAGTGCTGTACGCACATTTGCCAGTGAGTTTGCCTGTCAGACTGAGAACACTGGGCAAACACTGGAAAGGACTTCCAACAAGCCTGTCCAGACCTCAAGGCCAAGTGAACAAACAGTAGATAAGAGGTGGACTGTGAAACAACCGCCTTTTGCAGAACTTCAAAGTGATTTTGAACAGTTGTAGTCTAGTCACTGACTCATCCCCTCCTCCCCCTTTTCACTTTTCCTGCCACTCCATGAACAGCATGTGAAAGCACTGAAAGAAAATAAGAATCTTAAACTCATAAACATACCTGCCTCCCATCTGGCACTCATCCCAGCAGCCTGGTGATCTCCTTAGTTGTCCAGCAGATAGTTGAAAAACAAGAGTCCTGTGAAGATTAGCATGTCACCATATCCCTGCCAGATGGCGCTTAGTAAAACATGGGCAAATTGCATTGGCTCTGCTTCCATCATGACAATCACAACAGAAACACTACAGTGTTGCAACATCACTATTTTTTAAGCTAAGAAAATGAAGGGTCCATAAAGTAGGACAATCGTGAAATGCTAAACACCACTTAAGCCTAATTGCAACAAAATCAGTAGACTCTGAAGGGTGGCCCCCAGGTTTTAGCCTCTCACTCAAGGAGTATAGGGGCAAACTTCAGGAAGATGACACTGGGCTTATTTACCTCACCACCCTGTTGAAAAAGCTCCTGCCAACTTAAATTCCAATTTTAATTCATTTTTTTGCTAAATGGCCATTCTTGATAAGCTTCTGAGTTGTCAGACCTCAGCAAAAAAGGGATAGAACTGGACCGTAAGGCTTAGTTGTGTGTTTTTAAGCCAGGACACTGAGCGAAACCCAATTACATAAGGGTAAGCAATGTGAGGTAATGGCATAGAAAAGACAGAAACTTCAGCATGCACTAGGGAGTCAGGCTGCTGCTAGTGTCAGGTGCTGCAGTAAAGCAATTTCTCTACGCCTCAGCTAGAAATTTGCACCCCAAAATGCAAAGGACAATCTCTGCTCTTCTCACCTTGTCATAGAGTGGTACAATTCAATGTAACAACCTCCTACTGCTGAAAGGGGGTGCCCTGCTCCTCCCTGTTTGCAGCCACTTGGGCCCACGCTCTTCCTTGTACCAGTTATGACGTTTTCCAGAGCTTTGACCAAGTAGACAAGTTATTTGAATCCATGTGCACGCAGTCCTCGTGTTTCTGGAATGAGGAGCAAGACCCATCTTGCCAGGCACCACCTTCCAGCTGGTACAGAAAACCATTTTCCCTGTACCACACAGAGCTGGCCCGTGCCTGGTGTGGGATGTGCTGCTGCTCCAGTAATGGTGCCTTAGTGTTTGAAGTAGCAAAAGGCTACTATGAGAAGGCCTGGACTGCTTTTGGACTTTCAGCACTGGCAATGCCTGTTCAGGTTGTTTGAAAAGCCATTCTTCCCTTCTCCCAGGCTTCTGACCACATCCTGAACACTTTAATTGATATCAGAAAAAAGTCCTAAAGCATCAGAATGCATGGAGTTATCCAGAGATGTCTGAGCCTCCGTAGGCTGGTTAGCAGCTAATTTGTGACTGCAGGCTTTCAGCAGGCACTGAAGTTCCTTCTGAACCATCCTGGGTGAAAACACTGAGGGGAATTGCTTCATCAAAACAAAATTTGAGATCAGCGTAAGATGAAGAATTCAGTCTGAGAAAGGTACTTATTCTAGTATTTGGGTGTGTTTTAGGCAGAAGTGCCCTTTACCCCCATGCTTATCTGAAGCTGTGAACAACTTCCTTCAGTCCAATTCCAAGGATAAAAGCAAGTGTGTGGGCAGGCTGAAGCTGCATTCCCTGCTCAGAGGAAATGCACTGCAGGCTGGGATGCTGGCAGGGTACGTACCTCTGCTGGCTGGAGAATTAGCTTTGTTTGTTGCTTTGGATTCCTTTTAGGTCAGGTAAATGGGGAGAGATGGGTTTTATTTAGCCCTTTGATGAGTCAAAAAGCAGTTTGGCAGCTGCAAGGCTGTTCTGCTCTTGGGTAGCTTGAGTGCCACGGGTTTCAGCAGCCCTGCAATGCCTAGCACAGCTCCTGCCCCACCTTCTACAAGTTAATTTTCTATGTACTTAAGGACTGTAGGCAAAGATTTGCAAATCCTTCTACAAGCACCAGAGGAACTCAAATGTAATTAATTTAAAAACTGATGTTTGGTTTTCAGCATTTATATGTTTGTTTGTGTTCAGCTCACTTTGCTCTTAACCACAGATGTATTCCATGTTTCTGTGCTGCTTGTTCTGCTGAGCAACCAAAGACTGAACATCTTCAGCAATATTTTTAGAATTCTTGTATCAGTTTTGCTAACTGTTTATTTTGCTTGAATTTATGATCTAAATTACCTTGATAACATTAACATTACTGGCTTGGCTTGAATCCATATCCAGGAGTTAATCCGTAGCAGCAGTTCAGCTTATTGCTGGCTGGGGGAAAACGGGGGATCTCCTCCACACCAAAAGTTTTTGCGTCATATCTTAATTTCTTGCCTTTTCTCCATCTCCCATCTGCCTTTTATTTTCTTTTCCTGCCCTGAAGCCTTAATCCCAGTTTCTCACCGTTGCTCTTAAATATGCCTGTTCCCCTCAGGCTTTGACCTCGCGCAAGCAGCAAGCGCAAAGCCGTGTTATTTGGAGTGAAGTAACACCAGTAGTCAGGAAGGAACAATGTAGTTCAGGCCAGACAAAATAAATCTCGCATTTCCTGTCAAGAAACTGGGCCAAAAGCAATGATGAGAGACAGAGGGGGCAAACCACGCGGCTCAAAACTAGAGACATATGGGTTAGAAACAACCACAAACCCTCACTTAAAAACAGAAAACAAGAAGCCAAGGCATTGGATGAAAGAGAAAATAATACCAGCTCCTCAGCAATAAAAACTGCACGACGTGGGGTCTAGCCAGCTTTCAAACCCATTGCATGTGCAGCACAAGCAGGGTCTGAATTTCCTGCTACTGTACAACATATTAATTGTCCTTTGATTAATTTATTTAATTGATGCTTTGTGTTGTAAATTAGAGAGCTGATCTGACTCTGACTGGCTTGTTTCTTCACCAAGCTCCCTTCCAGACTGGAGGAGATGCGCTGATTAGAAGCTGTTGCTACTTCTGTTGTGTTTTAGTGACTGTGGCTGGTTTGCATGGCACTGCAAATCTCAAAATCACAGAGGCTTTTGTACTGCAACACCCTTATCCCAACAGTCAGCTGTTCATCCAGCACTGCTGGCACAAGTGAATATTAATGAAGACACGGGTAAAGGATTCAGGATTGCTCCCCAAACTGGTGAGAGTTTTGAGGATGTGTTTATTTATAGGAAGAAGTCTGTAGTACACAGCCAAACTGCAGAGTTAGGATTTGAAGGATACTGATGCCTGTCTGTGTGTATGAGGAGAATCCCAAGAAGGCAGAAAATGGGGGTGGCAAACAGGGCTCTTTGGGGTGGTTCCCATGTGGGCCAGTGTTGGATCCTGATCAGTTTTGGAGACTGAACCAAAAGCAGTGCACCAGGTGGTGTAAGAATGTTTAAATAGACACAGCACTTTCTTTAAAGTACTGCACAAAGATTAACTAATTAGATTGGTTTTCCTCCTTCACAGGAAGAGTTTGTAAAATAGTGGTCAGGGAACAACTGGGGATATGATTTATTTAAGTGCTGAAATGCTTTGTATAAAGTCCCTCATAGGAGGCCATTAGGAAGATGCAGTTACTTTAGGATGTCAAAAAAAGTCCTTTGCAGTGAAGAGGCAGGAAGCAAAGAGGAGTCAGTTTTATTATGGGCAAAGATAATATTTGAGCACCTCACTTTTAAGTGGAGTTCAAACGGTGTCTTGAAAACATATTGAAGAGGCAAAATTTTCTCTCATGAACTATATTTGGATTAATTTAGTACAAAGCGGGGAGATTTGTGAGGCACTCTGTGCGAATTTGTCCTTTCTCAGGAGTCAAGTGAAATGGGTGGAGAGGAGATGGGCAGGCTGGAGCTCCTTCTCCTGTCCTCCTAGGAGAAGGGTATTGGCCTGAGGAGGGCATATTGCACGTCTGTCATCTGATTTAAAAAGAATAATAAAAAATTAAAGCCCACAGAAGGCAGCATGAAAAAATGCAAAAGGAAGGGGCTGTTTGGAGCAGGAGTAACTGAAATAAAGAGGAGCAGTGAGTGAAGGTGTGTCGGGTGAGGCTCTGTGCCCCATTGCCCTCTGCGGAGGTGGTGAGTGTGCCCCACAGGGCACACCCAGGGGGGCAGATGGAGCTGCCCCCTCACCTGGGCAGCCTGGCAAGGGTGAACACAGCAGGGCTCATGCACAGTCCCACCACAGCCTGTCCTGTGGGCTTGCCTGTGCCGACAAGCCCAGCGTTTGATCACCACTGAAGTGAACACCCTGACGGACAGCTTAACTGATCTGACACAAAACTCCAGCCACTGAGTTGTCTAGCAGGATATCAAATAGCAATATATTCAACCAGTGAGCCACTGTGTTAGAACAACACATCTTCAAAACAAACTGAGCACGCCCTGCAGGTATCCTTGTTTCTAGGTATTTCTGAAAGCTCTCCTCACTCTCTTAACCCTTTCAGGTGCTGTACATCCAGCACAGATGAAGAGCTGGCACTGAGAAATGCCCTTTGCCTGCCTCAGTGTGAAAACTGTATCATAAATAATGTGGCCAGGAGGACCAGGGCACTGACTGTCCCTTTGTGCTTGGCCATAGCTCAGGTGATGTGTCCAGTTCTGGGCCACTCACTTCAAGAAAGACCTTGAGGGGCTGGACTGTGTCCAGAGAAGGGCAGTGGACCTGAGGAAGGTTCTGGAGAGAAAGTCTTGTGAGGAGTAGCTGAGGGAATTGGAGGTGTTTAGCCTGGAGAAGAGGCTCAGGGGAGACCTCATTGCTCTCTACAACTATCTAAAAGGAGGTTGTAGCCAGGTGAGCATCAGCCTCTTCTCCCAGGCAACTGGTGACAGAACAAGAGGAAATGGCCTCAAGTTGCACCAAGGGAAGTTCAAGTTTGACATCAGGAAAAATTCATTCACAAGAGGGTTGATAAGCAGTAGAATGGGCTGCCCAGGGAGATGGTGGAGTCGCCACCCCTGGAGGTGTTCAAGAAATGACTGAATGTGGCACTTAGTGCCATGGACTAGTTCACAAAGAGGTGATCAGTTAAAGGTTGGACTCGATCTTGGAGGTCTTTTCCAACCTAAATGATTGTAATGGCATTGTGTGTGTAGGATTTTCTTTTCAGCTTTAATAGGACTTAGTTGTCTGCTCATTTCCCACCACTGTGTGTTGTGAGCTGGGAGAGGAGAAAGAGGGGAGGTAACACTTTAATGGGGAGTGACATGCAAATGCCAGGCAATTTTTGTACTTCTGTAAGTTCTCTGCTGCTTATGAAGCATAGCATGGTTCAGTAGTGATAACTGAAGGCTCAGAAATGAGGATGTGAACATTACCATATAATTGAAATAAAACAAATAAGGAACTTTTGGGCAGGGAGTCGTAGCTTCTTTTAGGAAAAGAATCATCTAAACTTTCAGCCAAAGCTATATATATAGCTACATATATATATATATATATATATATATATATAGCTATATAGTTAGGTCAGAGAAATTTGCATCTAGAATAAGATCTTTGATTCTTAGAGCTTGAGGGCATCCAGATCTGAATGTAGGCTTCTTTTTAGTGAATCCGGAATTTAACTCAGACCCCATTCATTTGGGATTGAGTTTGCTTGTGGCAGACTAACATACATACTACAGTGAGGACCTGAGGATGAAATTATCACACCATGTAACCTCATCTAAGTTAGGTACCTAAATTAGGAGCCAAAGGCATCTGTGCAGTCCACAGAGGCAGGCAGGCTCATCTAAGGGGGCTTCAGAGCAGCCATGCTGGGAACCTCCCTCGACTCTGTGAACAGCTAGGTGCCTGAAGTTAGGTGGTGTGAATACCCACTTGGGTGCCTGGTGAGTGAGTTTTGTCTTTTGAGTTTAGTTTTCAAAAGTCCAAAACAATGTGAGAAACTCTAGGCTTGCACTGGAACTAGGAGTTGAAAAATCTGAAGCACAAGATTTCCTCCAATTTAAAGAAGATCATCTTGGATAATGGTTTTGAATTCCAGAGTTCCTTATGGCAAGAGTTCAATATGCATTCCTAATCAAATTCAGGATTAAATTCTCACTTTGAATGTGCATATCTATTAATATTTTAATTCGTTGTATATCAGAATTTTGCAGATTTCCTGTCAATTCCTGCTCAGGATAAGTCTTTCCAACTGTGTGTATTCAAGCATGTGTTTATATATATATGGGTATATACAAACACACATGCTCTAGACAGTGTGTAGGTGAAAAAGATGTTACAAAGAAATATTCTTCCACATTATTTGGTGTGAGAGACAGTAGCAGTCCAATGCATTTAGATTGCCTTAACTAATTTTAAAAGGTCCTGCTGGACCAAAAAAAATGGCAATGTTTGTTCTGTTCTTGGCTTTCTTTAAAATTTACTATTGAAAAAAATTCCAGAAGTATGCTGAGATTAGCTCAGTTGGTTAGAGCCTGGTGCTAATAACCAGGGTTGTGGGTTTGATCCGTATATGGGCCATTCACTTACGAGCTGCACTTGATCCTTGTGGGTCCCTTCCAACTCAAAATTCTGTAATTCTGTCAGTAAAATTCTGACATGCTATGAGGCTCTGTCCAAACTTGGTGGTGGCACAAACCTATGAAGGTGACTGTGTCCCTTTCATTGCCATTATCTGGGCATGTGTCACAGTGTCCCAACTGCAGCCAGACAGGGGTGTTACAAGGAGCTGAGCTCAGCCAGGACCAAACCACCTCCACTACTACAGCACATACTGAATGAGGCATCTGTGAACCTGCCAGAGCAGCTGTAGCAGGATGGAGAGCATGTCATCTCCTGATCTCCTCCTTGGACGTCCGATTTGCTGTTCCTCTCCCTCCCTAGGCTGGCATCAGCTGGAGTTTCCCCAGTAATGTAGCTGGGAAATGGGAAAAAGTGGTGAGGTCTCCTGGCTGCAGACCTGGCAGTACCTTATTTTCTGCAGACTGGGGCTCATACCCTGAAGCTCAAAGAGTAGATTTCTGTGCAGAGGGGCAGATGCTAAACCTTGCTAGGGAGGTGTGATTTGGAAAGCTTCAGCAGTTATATGTAATACATTTATTTAGGGTTTTTTTCCCCCTTTAGAAAAAGAGGAAAGTTCGTGCAAATTGCAAAGCCAAACATTGACAATTAAGGCCAAATTCAGGTTGTCCCTCCAATCACACTTCTGCCCTCTTGTGTGAATGCCCTGTGATACACTTTTGAACTGCAAAAACCTGGGCCACTTTTCCCTCCTCTGTGAGACGATGGACACACAACAGGACAGAATTAATAGGCAAGCTGAATACCAGTATCTCATAACTTTGAAAGGCTTGATTTTAACCTTTTTTGTTCCCAATGTTTTTTGAATGCATACTCTGTTGTTACTGATTTCAGAATAAATACTTCACTACATCTGAAGAGATGTGTTTCTGTCTCATGCACCTTCTCTGAAGTTACTGATTTCATCAGGGCTGAATTTGACCCATTGCATCTAATGAATTGTATATTCCAAAATCAATATTAATAATGCTGGGTGCTCTTTTTAGATAGACTGTAGACACTCACAGAGTCTGTGTAAAGTTCATATGAAATTATACTTGCCTAGTCTTTATTCATACTTTTTTCAATAAATAATCCTTCACCTTCTCAGTAGTTGGTTTCTGAGATCCTGTTGGACATCTGTATTTATCATTTAGGAAGCCATCATCAGTAAATCTTTCTCTTCTCAGCTTTTTGACAGAAAGCCCAGGGTTTTCAGGATTATTGACTGCTTCTCATTGAGTTTGGGACTTGATTTTTATTTTTTTTAATATGTTTTTTACATATTCTGTCGGTAAATTTGCAGTTTATCAATTGAGAAGTTGTTTAGCAGCATGTATGGATGGCATGGTTAAGGCAGCTGAGAAGGAAAATCAACCATCCGCTTGCTGAATGTCTGTATTTGCTGCGAGGCACCATTTCATCTGGGGGATATGAGTGACTCACAGAGGTTGGAGGGATTCATAATTTCCATACTACAGCACTGTTTGCTAGGAATTTCTGACTTTTGTATTTATCATTAGAGTCAATGCTACACAATGTCAAAGAAAAAAAAAATCTAGCCTTCATAATGTGCTTTCCTGATTGTAAATGGGGCTGGATATCCTGTACTGAAATGTCAGGTTAGATCCTTTGTAAACTCTGAAGCCTGCTCTCAGAATAGAACACTTCTGGAGTGTATTAAATTGGTGTTAATTGAGAAACACATATGCCAATGACATTTTAAGCTACGCTAAATAAAACCAAACCTTTAGCAGGTCCCTATCACAGAGAGATCCTGAGATTTCACTGAACCTGCTGCTGCCGTCATCTTTTTTCCATCTATGCATATGTTGCTTGCAATGATATATGGTAACTCCTGATGCAAATACCACTCATTCTGTTACAGCTTAAAAGGCCCAGAATTAGAATGCAAACACAATGTCTGTTTTTTTCTTCTCCATGTTATAAAAACCTATGACCAACAGCCGAAAGTTTGATTCCTTTTCCCTGCAGCTTTCACACCAGCTGACTTCAAAACATACGTTTAGCACTGCAAGTCATAAAAAATTCATCATTTTGTTCTTTTTTTAGGGGGACTAATTCTGCAAGTGTCTAAGGGTTCTCTGGTCCTGTTGCAGCTGCGCTGCAGGTCAGCACCTCAGGACAGGTCCTGTCCTCAGGTGACCCAGTGCCCAGTGTGTGCACTGACTCCTCTTCCCCAACAAGGCTGGCCCCTGTATCTGGCCCTAAGCATGTTGGTAAAGTATGTGTGCTTTATCTTAAGATAAATAAAGCCATTTGAAAAAAAAAAAAAAAAACACAAAGCAAAATTGGGGTTGAAGTCCCTATTGTGTCAATATACTCATGAGATGTGGCAATATTTTGTGGCACATTTGATTTGTTACAGAAAAGAAAGGGCAGCCTGGGAGTTACCTGGGGCTGGGTCTTGGCAGTGCTGGTTACAGGCAGCTCAGTGGAGCAGCAGGGAAATCCTGCTCTGATGCACCCACAGCAACTCACCCAGGCTGGCTTTGCAGAACTGCTCTTGTTAGAACAGCTGTCTTCTGCTGCAAGTTAGGGCAAGAGGTCAAGAGCCATTTATGAAGTCTGGTACCATTAAGCTGGCATGATATAGCCATGAGTGAAACTCTCACTAGCAGCTCATTGATTTCCAAGTGACAAAGCCCACTGCTGCTTTGCTACTCAGTAACTTTTTGCCTTTGAACCACTCTATGTTAAAAATGACACAAAGAATTTTTTCCTTGAATAGATGATGTAGTTTTTTGTGTGTGTTTTGTTTTTGTTTGTTTTTGTGGACAAGCAGAAGCAATTTTGAAGGTGCATTGCCACTATGCAGTGGCAATACAGTGTAGGACCACTTGTGGTGAGAATATGATTTACAACCATTCCATGAGTATACTCTGAACATACTGAAGTTTGTTTGTGACTCACTGCCTTTATGAGCATAGCTAAATGACACAAAATCCTTGAAAGGAATTTGGTGTCCATAACACTTAGGATTGTGGGTGCCTGACTCCTGACTGGAGAGGGATAGGCTGGCCTCTTCTCTGATTGCCCGTCTCCCAACTTGCCTGAAAGAACAGTGAGGGGGATGTTGCTCTCAGGATGGATGCACAAACTGCTAAGCTGTTGTAAAGCCCTCCTTATCTTCCTGTGGCCCCCAGAAAATCTTGATTTCTTTACTCTACGGCTTCAGAGGTTCATTATACATGATGTCAATCTTCTTTCCAACTTACACCTCCTTCTGGTGTTTGAGATAGGGCTTGGGTTGTGGAAAGTCTGGTAGAATTGCATCAGTGGGAATGTGTCATCACGTGGGACATGGTCAATCTGTAGCTGTGCTCCAGGTCCCAGTGAGCTGGATGTTAGGCTGTGGTGTCTGTCAGGAACAAGGACTGGGGTTTATATCTACAGTTATCTGATAAAAGGAGATGAATGAAGCCATTCAGTTTTTGAAGTGGTTCTCCCTTCCAAGTCTTGTCTTGTGTGAGAAGTATTAGGCTATGTTTGGTAGTTTCTAATTCAGGATGTGTATTTTTCAGGTCAGTTGGGTTTTCCTGCTCTTTTTTGCTGTGTACAGTATGGCACATGTTTTCAAAATTAATAAATGGCTGCAACATCCTACAAACATGGCAGCATCTTTATTTGTGTTTCACAGATGAGAAAATGCTGAGTGTTCTGTCAAGGCCAGACAGGAAAACCGTGGCAGGAGTAGGGAGGAGTCCCTGACTGTCCAGTGTGAACATTGTCTGTCCAGCCTGTGTGTCTCTCTTTGTTCCTCATGGCATGGCATCCCACCATGGTCTGTTGGAGCAGCTATGGAGCACAGGAGGCTTGCAGGCTATAGTGTCTATCCAGCTGTTTGCCATGCCGTCTTTCACAGGGTAGCTGTGTGCAGGACTTGATTATAACTCCCCTAATTGGCCACTTCCCTGTAATTGTTCTTGCTGCCACCTCTCCTGTTAATGGTGCCTCTTATGCTGGCAGCACCAGGAGGGCAATGCTGTGCTGTCCTGGAGGATCCCTCTTTTCTCCTTTCATGTGTCTCAGACAGTGCAGCTGCCTTGCAGCTCATGTGCAATGGCCATATTACACACTGAAACACAGCTTTATTAACCCTGCACTGGGGACTCTGTCAGTGATAACTCTGTAGAGGCAGTACTCAGCATGTGCAGATTTTAAAATAAAATATTATATCCTGTCTGTCTGCTTGTCCATCTCTCAAGCTGTCCATCTATCTTATAGACCTACGTGGATGCTGGAATAGCTTGGGGAAGGTCAGAGGGAGTTCAGGATCTCAGAAAAAAAGGTCAATTTTTGTGTGAGTGCATGTGTTGCTCCAGCTAAGTGATGAGGCGTCTTGGCAGGACGTTTTGACTTAGAGACAGCGCCGTTTGTTCAGAGGACACGAGCGCCCTTCTTGTGAAACACGGCCAAGAGTTATTTGCCAGAGGTGACTTTTTTATGGCTTTCTTGATAATGTTGCCTCACAAATAACTCTGCTGCAAACCTGCAAATATTTCCAGTGATTCTGCTGGGCTTGTTGGAGATAAGCGTGGTATGCGCGGCAGGGCCAGAGCTTTGGTTTGTGTTTAATTGGGACATCTGTACATTCACACATGTTGTTAAAGAGGGAAGCTGCGTGTGTGCAACGGGGCTAAGGGGGCTTGAGCATCTTGGGCTGGGAGCACACATGCAGTGGGGTTGCCAAAACAGCTTGGAGATGTTTCACTCGGTGCTTTGGTGCCGAATATTTTTCCAGTTTCAAACTTTGGGAGGTGAGTTGGAGATTAATCCCCGCCAAAGCTGAGGATTCGGTGGCTGGTGTGGTGCTGGGGTCGTGCCCTTTGGAGCCATTGGTGGGAAGGGAGCAGCCAGGTTTCCAGCAGCAGCCCTGGCTCACAGAACGACCATTAGGCAGGAGGAAGCTCCCTGCGGGGTTAGGGACCAGACAGTCTATACCAAGGCAGGTCAAAGGGTGAGCTTACTGTTTACTGAATCGGTAAATAGCTAATTATTCAGCCCAGCAACAGGCGAAACCCCACATGGGATGTAAATCCCCGGCAATTCAGCGTTATCTGGCAGGGAATGGATTTGAGATCCGAGGATCCCTTGCAGTAGCAAAGGGGAGCTCTCTGCTCTTTAAAACCTTTTAGGGTCATTGTACCATACCATGGAGCCATTAAGGAGCCCTCACGTGCCAGAAGCAGTTTAACAGGCCCAGTGTTGGGTACTTAATTGTGTCAATAATTATTCACGCATTAGCACCAGCTCCTCCTTAAAGTGTGTACTGTGGTGACTCATTAAGTTATTACTGGTATTCATTACCAGTAAAATTAGCCTTTTTTCAAAGTGTAAAATTTATGTTTTATAGAAAAATATTGCTAGGAGTGCAACAGCTTTGCTCTACTCCCTGCTTGGTGCAGAGGAAAACAAGACTATGTAGAGATGAAGCAATATTTTTTTGTCCAGAAAGAGGCCCTCAAATTAGAGAGGGTCTTATGCTTGTTTTCATTTTCCCCACAGTGGGTTTTATGTACTTTAAATTGGGGTAGGGGAGAAGATACATTCCTGACTGGTTTTGGCTGTCAGTCCTGTGTGTCTAAGTGCTTTTTTCTGGTATCACGAGGGAGAAAGATACCCAGCGTCTTTTGATTAATAAAGTGTTAATGTATATGCAGCTGTCCTTACATTAAATGCGTCACGGTGCGCTTTGTTTCTTTAAATGCTGATCATTTACAGTGAGCGTGTACAGTATATGTGCCTGGAAGGAGAGCAATTGTTATACAACTCTTTAATCCGAGCCATGATTAAAACCCCTTTTGTTCCTCCCTCCCTGCATTACTCCAGCCTATCATCTTCTCTGAGAAATCATTTGGCAAGTAGAAACGTGTGTATTTTAAGAGAATAACTCCTTTTTAAGCATCAGTTTTGCTTTTGTTCTGCTTTTTAGAACTTAGTTTTTTGCATTTCAATATACAGCGCTGTTCAAAAGGCGTAGGAGGGTCATAGCCATTTTTTGAGTGAATAAGGTATAATTGAAATATGATGTATGCAGATATCATCACTTCTGCAGCAATTATCCAGATTGTTTGTTTAGTGGGAACATACTTTCAAGTAGGGGTTGGTCAGTGGCAATCATGTTGTGTGACACAGCTGAGAGGAATGACAAAGGGTAAGTAAAGTCTCACACTGTGAAATTCTACATGGCACCAAGTGTCTGCTAGGGGGAATCATTAGGAATTTCGAAGGTGAGGGCCATGGCAGTTTCAGAGAGAAATGTAAAGGAGGACAGGGAGGATGGTGCTTAGATCTTGGGGAGAGGCTGGGGTTTGGCATTCTGTTTCATGTGGAAACCAGCAGTTAATGCGGTCCTTGTTGAAACTTGAAACAGCTCTATTAGTAGCTTGATTGGGGAGAGGAGAAGAGACCAAGAGTAAACAAAAATGTGCGGTCTAGAGATGGGCTTAATTGTGCACAATACATCTTGCCTCTGTGCGGCTTATTCTAATCACTCCAAATGGCAACACACACGCTCGCACACACACACACACACAAATTTGATCTGCTCAAGCAGATAAAACTGCTATGTCTATAATACTGCCAGGCTAGAAGGAAAAAAAAATGGACATCTGTTTAACAATTCTCTATTGTAGACAGGATCATAGAAACACTGTTGCCTGCCTGTCGTGTTCAATCAAAATGAATAAAATGCTGATTTAAAAAAAGAGGAAAAAAAAATCAGGCAGAAGAGTGCCTCAAAGTATTTGCTTACACTTGTTTTTTATTTGTTTTGTTTTAATTTCAGCAGCATGATGAGGAGGGGGAATCCCAGGGGCAGGAGGAGGTTTCAGGAACAGTGAAGGGAAGATTTTGTTTTGGTTTGGTTTTTATCCTCAGTACAAGGGAGAGAGGCAAACAGCAGTCGGAACTAATTGTAGCTCGCTCAGGAAAGTCTTCATTAGCACTTGCCACACATGGTTACCAGATGTGCCGAAGAAGGGGTGGGAGGAGGGAGGAAAGGGTATGTGGAGAATGAGCTACATACTTAAACCTAATAATCTGTCTTTTGTTTTCAGGTCTATTGTGTTGGGGAGGGGAAGAATGGGGAGAGGGAGAAATCCTGGCTGCTTTTTGAGGCAGCCAGTCCCTATTAGCTGAATGGCATTCCTTGTCTTGCAGCCTCTCCAGGGGAGGAAGAAACCCTCAATCATGGCCAAGTAAAGAGGGGTTTTATTTATTTATTTATTTAAAGGCTATCAGTGACCTATTATTCCATTGAACCCAAATGAAAGTATTTGGATCATCCAACTGGTAAACCACTATCTTTCTGACTTGTGAATTTGAGCTGGGGGGTTTTTGTGAGCTTGTGGACTCCCAGAGTGTCAGTGGGGCTGTTGAACTCTCAGTTCAATAGCAGCATCATCTTGGTTCACGTGTACTGTGCCAGTGAGCGTGAGATGCAATCAGTGAAGCCAAGTCCAGCAGGAAGATAAGAGCAGCTCTGTGGTCCTGTCAGTCAGCCCCGAGGTTGTCATCTTGGTCAGATGTTTAACCTTCTGCTTGTTGCTATTAAAACAAATTAAATAGACCTTCCATGCATAGTGGCTGTTGCTGCTGCAGACAAAAATCATGGTCTTGCCACCCACAGAGATGGTTTTGACAGCAACCAGTGTTAATTTTACTGCAGATGTTGCCAGAAATATCACTAGTTGCTCTTTGGGAAAAAAGCATCTTCTTTCTTCTTATTTCAACCTGGTCATCTCCAGGGTGATCCTGTGAGAGTTATCCCCACCATCTCCCTGTTTCAGCAGCACTGCAGCTTTCCTCCCCTCTTAGTCCCTGCAACATTCCCACAAGGTGCACATTTTTCATACTGGCATTGTCTGTGCTTGGACATCCTCTTCATGTATTCTCCTTTTCATTCCAGTAGTAGGAGAACATCACTATGTCTGGATGACAGGGCTTAGATGACTCTCCAAGCTCTGAATAATCAGGGCTGAAGGTTTAATTATGGCACTACACATGATATCCACAAGATTTGTCACTCTGGTCATGTGAGAGAAGAGCATTAGATGAACTTTTACTAATTAAGCACTCTGTTTCTCTTCCTTCTTAAAACTGGAAGGAGGTATAAATACGGGAAATAATTTATGTTAATGTGAAATAGAGACATTTTTGGAATCTTAAATAATCTGAGTTGAACCTAAATCTTTGTGGCTCCAGCCTTGTTTTATCCAGCTCAGTTTGCCAGTCTGTAATCTCATCCTGCTTTGGAGCCTGGAAATGTTCTTGCTTGCAATCTCAAAGCGGAGCAGATGTTGCATAAATAGAAAATAGGTTGTGTGCACAACCTAATCTAAGCACAGGGCACAGAAGGAGGTTTGGATGAATGTAAGCTAATCAGGGCACAGATCTGCTATACTTTGGGACTTAGGACCAAATTTTTTTCCAGATGCATTCTACTTGCCAGATCCCAAATATGCCATTCACATTTTTTCCCACTGCATGGCAGCTCTCACTTAGAGCTTCTTTACTTTTTTTGAGAATAGAGCTATGCCTGTCTGTTCAAACTAACCAAAGCAAAAGGCTGGTGAGAATTCATCTATTCCATTCTTTCTTCCATGTTGACTGACTTCTCCATCCAATGATCTTGTTATTCCAGGTCCATGTTATTCAAAGTCCTGAAATTTATCTTTCAGATTGCCATCAAAGGAAACAATAAAGCCAAATCACTCAGATGACTTACTTGCATCTACCCTTCCTACTGTAGGATTGCAGGGTCTCCTCTAACCTGTTGAAGCAGAGTCACTGAGTGTATGGCTTCCATAAAATAACTGCCATAAGTTTATAAAATTAATAAATTAACTGCCAGAAAACCCCAAGGAAAAGTTTGCTAAAAATGCAACCTATTTACCATTCATTTTGCTGTAGCTGATATTGCATCAGTTGTTTTCTTAATAAAATTAAGTGCCATATTTACAATTTGTATAATGCTATCCCAAATTATTTACACAAGAATGAACTGTGGTTATGCCAACATGCATTATGTAGAGACAATATCTCTGCTTACAATAGCTAATGGTTAGGAAAAACAACACTGCAAACGTGATGTTTCTGTGAAGTTTGCTTTCTTCTGATGACGCATACACATATATTTATTTTTTCAAGTGCTGCCCACAGAATGAGTTTCACGTGTAAATGTTATTGCCTTCATGGTGAAACCACAGCCATGCATGAAAGGTATCAGCTGATTTTCATTGGCACGTATTCCACAGATAGAATAAGTAAAAGTTGAGATGGGTATTGATGGCTTGGATGCCTGTGCTCACCACTCAACAGATTTACGGTTACTTGGGGCTTCAGCAGAACTTAGAAGTGCTTTCAGAACCTTGGCACTGAAGGTAATTTTAAGACATTCTTCATATTGTTAACTTCATCTTTAATTATTAGTTAGTTCTTTAAACATTTTATTAACTTGGAATTGGAAAGCAAAAAGATCAGATTTATTTCCTGCTTTTTTTGTGTGTTTCCGTGCTGAAGTCAAGGTTTCAGGCACGAGGCAAATATTTTTATGCAGATGCAAAACTAATCAACCAAACATTAAAATACTCCTGCGGGGTTTCCTGGAGGCCTTGCTGGGGATACTGAAATGCAAATAATATATAATGCAAATAATAAATAATACAGTATGAGTATTGTAGGACAGTAGGATTCAGTTAGGAACAGAATGTGTCGGGTGATCCACGTGAGCTGGTACTGCCATCCTTTTTATGATGCTCAAAATTGCAAGTTTTTGCTGCCTAGCTCTTCTGTCAAGCTTTCTTTACCCTCGCAATGTTCTTCTATAATGTGCTCCATCAAAATGCATGTTTCCTCACAGATGATGTCATTTAAGCGGAAAAAGAATTGTAAATCCTTCTTTGGCCTCCTGTAGATTTTTCCTGGGTATCTGGCTGAGTTCAAACCACTTCTCTTTCCAGTATGATATAGAAGTAATCAATATGATTTTTTTATATATGCATGTCAACAGTACTGTATGTAATTAGAGAATATCCAGCACTATGCAAATGCTGCTCAGTAATTGCATTTGGCAGCGTTTTTCTCCCCATGATTTGCAATTTTTCCAGCACAAAACAAGTGGCCGACGCGACAGGCAAGGAAGTTTCATTGTAATATTAGGAAAATCGAGAAGAGCAAGTTTACTGGGGAGAGTACAAATAGCTTTTCTCTTTTCCAAGGTAATGACTTGGAGATAGATATGCAGCGCAGCGACATGAGGTCCATCTTTTTGTCACCTCAGAATGAGGTTCCTGTGGTGTGCTGTCCGGGAGGAGCCAGCGGGCTGCTCAGGGGTGGATGCTGGCACGGGAGATGGCAGCCTGCTTTGTTTGCACGACGTGAGCAGAGCAGCCTATTGCTCCCAGCCTGCTCTGACTTCCAGTGAGTATCCAGTACCTGTGGATTTGCAGGTGGTGACACTAACCTGTAGTTTCCAGAAAGGTTTGGGATCCAGTTAGACCTTCACTTCTTGTTGGGTCTCAGCTGAGACCAGAGGAAGGCAAGATGGAAACTTATGTGCAAAGAAAGGTGCTGGTAAAGTATAAAGGTGTATCTTGGCATATACACCACCCTTTTCCCCTTTTTTCATCTTTGAGAAAAGATATGGGATCGGGTTGATATGTTTGAGTGATCCTTTTTAATTTTTAATGATTGAGCATTTACAGTTTCATCATACACACTGGAAGAAACATAACTATCAAATGAGAAGCATTCCTCACTGAATAAGTTTATTTTTATTTTCTTTTGCTTGATTCTGTTTCAGTGGCAAAACAGAATAGTTTCCTAGCACAATTCCTGCAGTTTTATCATGAAGCTTGCAATATTTAATGTGTCTTGCAAAGCCCTGTTCTGAGAATACCATGAGTGTATAAGAATCTCTACCTCCACTTATGGAAAAAAATAAAATTTTTACTACAATGAATTGCAGTGAAAAACTTGAAAATGTGACATTGGGGCACCCTAAAGAAGTAAGAGAAAGATAAAACAAAGGATCTCAAATGCATTGGAAGGCACTTATGTATGGTTTAGCGTGGGTGGTTTTTTTTCTTTGTTTCTAAGCATCACTATTTGTGGCAAACGTTAGGACTTTAAGTCCTGATCTGATGATGTTTGGGTGGTTGGGAGGGGTAGTACTTAAAATATTCTTCAGATTGTCTCCTCAAGTTGTTTAGTTCCTCCTATGCCAAAGCAGTGTGCCTCATCCTTGGTCTTTCCCTTTCCCGAGGCTCTGAGGTCCTGGCAGTGCTCTCTTACCATGACTGCAGAGGTCTTGGCTTCTGTCTGGTCCCTGTGAAACCAAGGTGGCTGGGAGAGCAAAGCACTTCTAGTCCTGCTTTCCCCTCTGCCCTGGGCTCAGCCTCCATCATTTCCCTCTGTGTTGATTATCTTCATTTAGATTTGGCCCTGGGAACAGTGAGTTGTGCCGAATAGTCAGATGTCTTTTGCATTTCATTTTAAGGAGAACAGAAAGCAAATGACACAGAGTATAAAATAAGTACTTAAGCAAACATTTTAATCTCACTTGGGGCAGTTTGACAAAATAATGAAAACACACCACGTGCGTATGTGTCTGCACATAATCATTGTCATCCTCGTTTGCTTTTAGTGTCAGTGTCCCTGGAGGTGTTTAAAGGAAGTGTGGATGTGGCGCTTAGGGAGGTGGTTTAGTGGTGGACCTGGCAGTGCTGGGTTAACAGTTGGACTCAATGACCTTAGAGGTCTTTTTCAGCCTGAAAGTTTCTGTGATTGTCTAATTTTAGGGAAGGTTGTGCTTGTGATGCAGGGCAAGCCTCAGCCTGTGGCAGCCTGCAGTGTGTGGCTGAGCCGTGTTGCTCTGCAGATCCCATTGCTTTAAAGAGCAACCTCTGTGTGTGAACAAGTATCTGCTTTTACACAACATGAGGATCACGGTCTCAAATGCTAATTCTTCAGTTTCATCCTGTTTCTGATCTGTGGTAGAGCAATAAAAGCAATAGTGCTTTCTAGAGGCGAGGCCGTACTGTAATCCAAACCAGGTAAAGAAATGGTGTCCCAGCTTGGCTCTTGTATTTATTTCAAATTCTGTGCAAAAGTTTTGAGTAGATTTTTCTTTTCACCAAGCTGTGCAGCTATGACCTTTTTTTTCATCAAAAGGAAAGAAGCAGCAGCAACGATAATTCATATCAGTGCATTATCAATTTTTTATATCATTAGCGATTTTGAAACAAAATTAAAAATATCAAAAAAAGATAACTATTTGACTATAGGGACACTAATTTCCAGGTAATTTTTTTACTTCTGTGAGCAAATTTCTTTCAGTTTAGGAAATTCAGAATTATTTTCACTTTGATAAGAATGGAACATCCATTCAACAGACAATGAAAGCTGTTTAAACCTGTTAAATACTATGAAATAGATGTGTACAGCTAATTAAGGTATGTGTTGAATAGTAATTATGTCATCCTGAGGGATTTACAAATAGAGTCGAGTTAAAATTTGATTCAATCTTCTATCATTCACAGAAGGTGCAAATTATTATTCATTTAGCGTGCTCTGATTTCAGTTCTAAAGGTAATCCAGAAAAAAGGGAGAGGGATTTCTGTTTTATCAGCATTGTTTAAGAACTAAGATCCCTTAATTATCACACTGTACCAGTAGTCTGCTACCCAACTTACTGAAGCAGTCATTCAGCTTTGAAACTAACAATTTACCCTCCAAGCAAAGAAAGATATTAGAAAAAGTGTTCAGTCAGCAAGCAAACACACCAAATTGTATGTTTTGGCTTTTGTTGGTGTTCATGTTTCTGAGCTGTGCAAATGCGAGTCACTTACACAAAATCTTTCAATCAAAGGCATCAAAGCAAAGGAGACAGATTTCACAAGAAAATGAAAATAAAAAAAAAGCAAGGGTGAAATAAGGCTTCATAAGATCCAGTTCTTTCAAGCTTCTGGAACCTCTTTCCAGGCTCTTTCTTTTTACATAACATGGGTTGACTCTTGGTCTTATTTCTTTGTGTAATTTCTCAGCATAGTAATGAAGAATTAGGTAAGATGCCTGAAAACTTTGTGAAAGTATGATAGATTCTTTTACAAAGAAACTACCACTGTGTTTCTGGATTTATAAGAAAAATTGGTAATCCCCATAATTACTATTAAAACTGGCCAAAAATGAGGGAAAAAAAAATTGTTTCATGAAATGTTTTTCTGTCTTGGAAAGAAAACTGTATCTCTCAAGAAATTTATGAAATTCCTAAGAAGCCAGAAGATTCCAGGACCTGCAACAGTAGTGGTAGAGTGGTTGAAACAGGTTAAGGTTCTGTTCTGCCTGAAAGGGAGGTCAGGCATGGGAATGGGCTGCCCAGGGATGGGGTGGAGTCACCATCCCTGGAAGTGTTTAAAAGGCAGGTACACGTGACACCTGGGGACATGGGTTAGGGGTGGGCTTGGCAGTACTGGGTTAATGCTTGGACTCTGTGATCTTAGAGGCTTTTTCCAACCCAAATGATTCTAGGATTTGGAGATTCAGCCTCTTTAGCTGCTGGGACTTTTCTCCTGCATGTCTCAGCTGTCATGAACATTTTATGAAAGCAGATATTTTTTTTTATAGTATTTTTGTTTGCTTCATCTTATTTTTCAAGTAGGAAAACCTTTTTCTGCAAATATTTCTCACCAAACCTATTTCTTGCATAAAAAAAATAATGATCAGAGAATAGTCTTCTTACCAAAGGTACAAGACATTACTCCATTTTTCCCATAAACTAGAGACACAGTGCATCTCTAGTGTGGATATGTTGGCAGTTATTGTTTGGATTCCTTGGAAATTAAATTTAATGTGCTTACACTCTAGGATGTGTTAGTTCTGTGGTTTTATTGCAAAAAGATAAATGTTCTCCTGCGCTACTTTTTTTACAGTACATGTTTTCCTATTGATATCAGTGGGACTAATTATGCATATTGAAACAGCTTTATGGGAATGAGGGTTGTGTATCCTGCCCTGCTTTATGCTGGCCAGAACTGAGAAGCAGCCACCTCTGAGAGAGGGAGAGCAGCAGCTCTCAGAAATGGTGTGCAATCCTTTAGGTTGAACTTAAACAAAGGTGCTGGACCTCTCTGGAAAAATTATCCAGACGTAAAACCTAATTTGCTGTGTTCTGATTTTATCTTTCTAACCGAAGTGGCATTTTGGTAAGGTGAATAGGAGAAGCCACATTATCTTTGGTTGGTTGGGTTGGGTTTTTTGGAGAGGGACAAATGGGCTTGACATAACTGGTTTTCTCTGCACATCCCATCATATTTAATCTTTTGACACAGCTGCTTGCTTGCAGTACAGTTTGGAATACTCTCCACTGAAAAACTGGCCCTCGTTTTTGCTCACAATCTGGCAGAAAACTACCATATTTATGCATTTTATTTTTTTTTTCATGCAGACTCTCAGAGTGCTTAATAGGGGTGGCAAATATTGTAATAGAAGTGGAAAGTGTTCCCAGTTCTTAGCAAGATAAGGAAATGTTGTTTCTTATCTGTGATTTGAAAAGAGATGAAGGGCCAGTGAGGTAGAGATACGTGAAAGCTATTGCACACTTGGTAGGAGCTGCAGAGGAGGAATATCTCTCACCAGCGGCTTGTTTGAGTGGAAGGGAAGAGAAAGAGGCAGCTCCTAAGTAAAGGGAGAGGATTAGAAAAAATGTCAAGTAAAATCAGAGAAATTTGTTGGTTTGTTTGCTTAAAGAAACAGGTGCACTGCTTTGAGACGGTTACCGAAAAGAGCAAGTCGAGGGCAGGTTTAAATGTTTTCCTGTTGTTGATGCTTTAGGATTTATAAAAATTTATAGGACTTTGGAGATAGCTGAGAGGAGCAAGGAGAATGGGATGGACTCTAAGCCACCTTTGATTTTGAGGGATTGCATGGAATACAGGGCAGTCTGCTGGTCCTCAGGTGTAGTTTAACCAGAGCTTGCCCTGTCTTCCCACCTGCCTCAGTGTAGCTGTCTCAGAGAGGGAGGCAGTTGTGCTGGACGTGGAATGGGGAAGGTTTTAGGCGACACCTGTCCCATCAGGAGCAGCTTCTTTGAAGTTGTTTTTCTCAGCAGTGTGTGCAGGAGCTGTGGAGATGGGCAAAGTTTGATTTCAAGATGCAGAACACATGTGCCACACTTGGCAGTGGGGGCTGGTTGGGCCAGCAGAATTAAATAAATCCTTCTCCTCATCCTCAGCAGATCTGGAGCTGATTATCAGCTGATGTAAGCTACAGGAGCTGCTGGCTATCTGGCCTGTGCTGGCATTTGGGTTGGGAGTGGAGCAGATGCCCCAAAATCTACCTGTCTCTCCCTTCTTCTGTAGAAAGCAGAAGAGAGCTGTCCTAAGCACCTCTTTGTTGCAGCACTGCAATAGCAGAGGATGTATGTGGTCATTGTAGTGAGCTATTTTTTTCTCAGCACATCAGCTTTTGTCTTGCATTTATTTGTGCACTCTTCACCAGTGAGCAAGAGGTGCACGTCCTGTACTGAGAGAAGTAACAGCATCTCATGGGCCTGGGTACGAGGGCTATGAGCTTGGGTGCTAAAAAATTCCTGAGTGTGTGCTAACTAGAGAGTAACTACTTCGAGTAGTGGCTGAGGCAGCTCTGGTTGTTTAACTTGGAGAAAAGAAGGGTCTTGGGAGACCTTAGAACTCTCAACAACTACCTGAAAGGGGATTGTAGCCAGGTGGGGGTTGGCCTCTTCTGCCAGGCAGCAAGTGACAGAATGAGAGAAAATGGACTCAAGCAACATCAGGAGAGGTTCAGGTTGGACATATGAGGAATTTCTTCATGAAGACATTATGAAACATTGGAATGGGCTGCCCAGGGACGTGGTGGAGTCAACATCCCTGGAGGTGTTCAAGAAATAACTGGGTGTGGCACTTAGTGCCATGGTCTAGTTGACAAGGTGGTGATCAAGGGTTGGACTTGATGATCTTGTAAGTTTTTTTCACCCTAAATGATTCTGTAACTGTTGGAGAAAAACTTACTGGGATACATGGGAAATGTGTGGCCAGTCTTTCCTTCGTTAGACTGATGGCTACAGGCTTAACTAACTTTAAACATGAAAATTGAAATTCTGTATTCAGCTGACACAAGAAGATGAAGTAGAACAGTATTACAGGGTGATAGTGTGCAGCCTGAGTGGAGTCCATTTGGATTTTATGGAAGTGAGCCCTTTGCTTGCCTCAAAGAAATTACATGAATAAATACCAACACCAGACAGTCATTTTTAAAAAAGGTGCTGCGGAATGTTTCCTGGTGAAGATTCTTACAATAAAGGACTGTAAAGTTTGTAACTGTATGTTCTCAAAGACTACTGTCATTTATCTATATACAATTAATTATTGCATATAGAAAAATGACATTTCTCAGAAGGACAGGCTGGGGGAGCTAGGCCTGTTCAGCTTCAAGAAGAGATGACTGAGAGGGGACCTCATCAACGTCTGTCGGTATCTGAAGGGAGAGTGTCAGAGGATGGACCAGGCTCTGCTCAGGGGTGCCAAGCAATAGAACAAGGGGCAACAGGCTGAAACTGCTGCACAGGAGGTTTCAGCTGAACATGAGGAAGAACTTTTTCACTGTGTGGGAGACCGAGCACTGGAATGGATTGACCAGAGTGGGTGTGGAGTCTCCCTCACTGGAGATATTCAAGAACCATCTGGCCACAATCCTGTGCTGTGTGCTCTGGGATGAGCTTGCCTGAGCAGGGAGGTGGGACCAGATGACCCACTGTGGTCCCTTCCAACCTTAAGCATTCTGTGATTCTGTTTCATATCACCGAATAATAATAACTTGAGGGTCAGAATTTATTATAAAGCAGAAGGATTTCATTCCAAGAGAGTGATGTCTCCTTGGGAAAAGGAGATGACAAATGACTCCACAGCACTTGTAGTAAGAATAACAGAAAAGCACAAGCTTTCCTCCCATTTATTCTTACTGGGATGTGTCACAGGTTGCCTTCTTTGAGAAATGAGTACATAGGCTAAAGTTTTGGAGCTGCACACTTAAAGCTTATATTTTCCTTTTGCACTGAAGAGCAGAAGTAACTAAGATAGCTGGTAGTGCACATTGCTGAGCTTCTAAAAGTAATAGATTTCAAAAATTATGCTTACATTTTGGAGCTCAGGAAATGCTTGAGAGATTTATTTCTAACAGAATTTGCATTCCATATAATTTTGATTTAATGATGCGGTATAACACAGGCAAAAGGGTTTCTGAGTATGTGACTCTCCTTTTCCATGGCACAGTAGGTATTTCATCTTAATTTTTCGTTGCATGCTAAGAAATCAATATGTAAAGTCAAAGTGAACAGATATTTAAAAGAAAAACATCAGAGAAGTTGAATAGTCATTTACTGGGTTAGTATTTAAAACTGGAATATTTGAGTGGGAAAGGGCTTCAGAACGGGACAATTCACAAACCACTTTTTCCCCTCCAACAGCTCATTCAGAGACAGCAGGTGTGTAAACAGCCCCTTGGAAAGAGGACCAAGTGTGATTTCTGATAGAACTGAATGGAGATGATCCCAAGCTGAAAATCAAAACAGGATCTTCTTTTGAGTTCACTGAGTGACCTACAGTTTCATTCCAGCACCTAACACAGGTAAGAGACTTCAACAGAATCTGAATTTCAATTCCCAAGGTGTTTTAATATGTGAATCCTAACTCTTATTCATTGGTGCCTTCAGGTTTTGAAACTGCTGGTACAGTGCCAAGTACTAGTACCAGATTTTGGGTAGTTTTATTTGGGCTTTAAGGTATCTCTTGGCAAAATCAAGTCAGAGAGTCATGGTGCCTTTGTCAGCAATCCTAACAGTAATGAGTTCATGCACAGGATATGTTTGAGATTAAAAGAGAGCTGTTCCTTAAATCTTTGTATCTAATTTCCGTGTAACTCAGGAGAGATTTGTTTGAGTTAAGCAAGAGGTCTGCATCAAGGTGGGAAGTGTTGTTGGTTCTTGGCCCTTTGCTGGAGCTGATTGCTGAAAAAGCAAGTTTGGTCCTGAACTGTTCCTGTTATAGAATATCCAAGAAAGACCCCAGCAAATGAAACCCTGAGAAATTCCAGCTTGTCTTTTGAAATGCTGTGTATAAGCACTAGGGATGTGTCTGAGAGAGGGTACCTGCCCCATCCAGGCTGGGCCAGCTGCAGGCAGCTGTGTGGCAAACTGAGGTTACTGGGCTGATGAGCAGAGACCTTCTGGAAGGTAGTGAGGGAGGGAATGATCTCCATGTTGCAGGTCCCCACCTTGAAGCTTCTTTCTTGTTCCTTTTTAGTTTTTATAGGCTTGCTCTTGACATGAGGGTCCAATCCCTTAGCAGACTTGGGCTTTCCTTTATTCTTTTTGTGGAGTAACTATGCAATCCATGTAAAATGTCCTGCCATGTGAGTTACTTGAGAAGTCACGTTCAATGGGAGTGGGGGGACGTGCTCTGTGTCTGCTCACTGGAGGGACAATTTATTTTAGATCATTTAAACTGATGGCTGCTTTGCTCCTTCATCCTTTCATTGGGGGCTTGAACAGCAAGAAAATGTGGGATTTTATTCTCTGTGGCTTACTTTTGGTCAGATATGGGTCTTCAGAGGAGGAATATCCTTCTTCCTCAGCTAACATACCCACAAGACCCCTCTATTAAGATGTGAGCCGAGCTTTGAATGTGTACCACACGTTCTGTTTTACACCCCCCAAGTACTGTTTGTTGTACATGACTGTGTGATGCTGAATGAAGCACAGCAGTGCTGTGGCTTCTGCTGCTGCAGGAGAAGACCCCCCCCTCAAAAGGAGGAGCTGCCTCTGCAGCTGCATGGGCAGTGAGAGCCAGGGAGCTTCTGTGGGGCAGCAGCCACAAAAGCTGCTTTCTGACAGATAGTGTCCTTATTCCTTAATCGTTAGCCCTAATGAAGGGGTTTTGTCATAAAGGGGGGTTGGGGAGGAGGGAAAAGAAAAAAGGAACTGGAAAAGAAAAGAAACAGGCAAGAAGGAGAAAATATGGGGAATAGTTGGGATTATCTCTGTGCCGTCTCTCAGGTCCAGTGACAACACGACTACAATGGGTAGCTTTCAGGACTGCATATGGTCTTCCTTCCGAGGGAGTTGATTAAGCGACTCCGGATGAAATTGAAATCCTGTGATTTGACCTTTGTCTGGCCTGGGAGGACTGCAATTCGCATAACAATTTCCTTTTGTTCTTTGTTTGGAGTTATTAATCCAACATGAGCCTCGAATTAATCAGGGGTAGTGCGTTGTTACATTTCTAATTCACAGCTCCACTGCTTGTGTCTTTTTTAATTAAGGCCGAATGATAGCAGGCCTTAGCCCCTGATTGCAACACTTACTAACCACACATTGAGGGATGAAGAGGCTAAATAGGCAGAATGAGATTACTTCAAGGTTTCACTTAATTGTTTTCTTCCTTTAAGTAAAGAGCGCTGAGTGAACACTGCTAATGCCAGGCTGGGAGTATTTCTTTTATATGTGTGTTACATGTTCGTGTATGTGCAGGGCTGGGGGAGGTTATGATGGGTGCACCAAGGTCTCAGAGCTCTAATGGCTCAAGGGTTTGTAAAATTGAAGCCTTTGGTTATTGATTTAAACCATTCTTCCCTCCTCCCCTGGGAGGGTGCAGGGGCAAGGGAAGGAGGAATGGAGTGGAAGAGCATTAAACTTAACTGCATGGATTTTCTTGTATCCTGTGTGAACCTGTTTGTTTATGTAGTTCTTTCTTGCCATTTGCTACTAGTTCAGAGATAGAAGATGCAGGAGGATTGAAGGCTCTCAGAGGTGCTGAAGAAATATGTTGAGAGACACAGAAAGGTCTCCAAAGCCTGGGAGTGATAATAATGATGATGAAATAAAGGGGAGCCAGTTGTGTCACACACCAGATCTTGCTCATACTGAAGGATGTTTGAGTCATGTTTCAAAAGCTGCTTGTAAATTCGTACTGCCAGAGCAGTTCAAGGCCACAAGGGCTCAGGTGTTGTTCCAGGGGAACAGTGGAGATGATCTCAGTTAGATTCATGCTGGATAACTCAGTCTGTGCCAGCCACTGGGGATGCTGAAAAAGAAAATGCACTGAGTGCCCATTTATTTACACAAATAGTTCTGCTAGCTTAAAAAAAAAGTAAGTAAGAGATGACAGGATTCATATTGCAGGATCAGGCCCAGTGTTTTGTCCTCCTATAGTGTGGTACATTGGTTATGATTGCTTTGGAGAAAGGTTAATATTTAGAGTCCCAAACCTTCAGATGCTG